>PVJA010002980.1:0-59106 GCA_004027025.1 Myocastor coypus | reverse complement strand
TCGGAAGGCCGAGGCAGGAGGATCGGTGTGAGTTCGAGACCAGCCTGGGCTACAAAAGTGAGCTCAAGGCCAGCCTCAACTGCATAGCGAGACCCTGTCTCAAAAAAAAAAAAAAAAAAAAAAAAAACAACTCTTCCTTTGATTTCTTTGGATTTGCTGGTCCATCCTGGAGGACTCTTGTCCCCTTTCCCACTGTTTCCCTCAAGCTGTGGTGCAGGTTGAGCTCCAGCCTCAGTGTATGTCTGGTGGATGCTCGTAGTCTTTGCCTGTAGAATTGTTGTCACTTTACAATGAGTTATTGCTCAGGCTACACAGGCTTTACTGCAGAGGCAGAGACTTAAGCATCTGGAAAAGAGGTTGCTCTCTCTGCCATGCCTTCCCGAGTGCTTCCTGAAGAGGCTTTCCCTTCCTCAGAAGTTTTATCATTCTCATCCTACTTTCCCAGTATTCAGAGGCATGCTGGAAATTACACCAATAACCTTTTTAGGAAGTAGACATTCAAGGACAGAAAGCCATTGATTTCAGCAGCTCTGAGCACATAACTGTGAGCCAGGAACAAGCATTTATTCTAACAAGGTTTTGCTAAACGAACATGAAGCCCTTGTATTTGATTTTCACAGGTTCATCTGTAAGAGCCTTCTGGTGTGATCCTGGTAAAATGCTCAGGCTACTGGTTGACAAAATATATATTAAATGTTTAGAAATAAATGATGTTTCTTTTTCAGATTGTGTTTCTGTACGTGAAACCACAGCCTCTCCCATAAGCAGTATATAAGGAAAGTTTGTGAAATCCCAATGTTAATAATAGAACTTAAACTAGTTTTTCATTTCCTCAGTGTGGTCTATAAGCATTTTTCTCAGCTTCATCCCTGGCATGCTGTGCCAGTCCTGTCCCTGGGGTGCCCTGAGACAGCGACTGAGACTGGGTGTGTGCTGTCCACCTGTAATCCCAGCGTTTGGGAGGCTGAAAACAGGAATATTATTATGAGCGCAATTTGTGTGGCAAGACCTGTAGACCCTATAGACTCTGTATTACATACAAAAAATATTGAAATTTAAAAATAGTAGTCATTATAGTAAGCTAAAAGGATTCAAGTTCATAAACTTTGAAAAATATACATAAATGTCTACTGAAAAGCAACAGTCAGGCTTGAAAGGCAACACTGAAGAGACTTACCTGTATAAG
Source organism: Myocastor coypus (assembly GCA_004027025.1). Classification (NCBI taxonomy): domain Eukaryota; kingdom Metazoa; phylum Chordata; class Mammalia; order Rodentia; family Myocastoridae; genus Myocastor; species Myocastor coypus. The sequence continues at coordinate 57,920 of PVJA010002980.1, read as the reverse complement.
CCACAACAAAGACTTTGGAGTAATTAACTCCTAGAGCATGTCTAACTGTTTCTAAACCAAGAACTGTAGTCTGCCAGCCCGGTATCTGTCGTTTCACTTTATGAAGCTTCAGTTACTCTCAACTGTAATCCAAATATAATGTGTGTGGGTTCATAACCTTTATTTTATTACAGTGTTATAATTTATTATTGTCATCAATAGCTTACTCTGCTCAACTTATAGTTTCAATTTTATTACGAGTATATGTGCACAAGAAGAAATCTTAGTACATGTAAGATTTGGTACTACCCGTGGTTTAGACCTGTGTACAAAATTTTGAAAGGGCCTGGGAAGACAGCTGAGTTCCATAAACACCTGAGTGGCAAATGCATGTTCCTGAAGTAAATCTCCAGTACCAAAACATAACTTGAAACATACCTTGTGCAGGTAAAGGAATGTTATTTTCTGCTAACACAAAAAATATTTTAATATGTAACATATAATCATTGATTTATTCAACAAGTATTCATCAAGCATTTAGTTTATTACCTAAAGTATTTAGGTGAGGATCTATCCAATTTATCAAATTACTTTTATAATGGTAGTATGCCCTGCACTGGATTTTGAGTGTGACGTTAGGTAGCTGTTTTGTTTTTACCTATAATAGGTAGACTCTTTAAAGATGAGATCTCATTCAGATCTATTGCATGTTTTCCCATAATTTATAGAATAAATATAATAATCACTATACAAATCATCTTCCATCCCTTAAGTTTTGATTTTTCTTTTAAATCTAGGATAAAGTTTGATCCTACCACAGGTGGAAAATAACAATGTTAAAGAAATCAGCCGGGCGTGATGGCGCACGCTTGTAATCCCAGCACTCGGGAGGCTGAGGCAGGAGGATTGGTGCGAGTTCGAGACCAGCCTGAGCTACAAAAGTGAGCTCAAGGCCAGCCTGAACTGTATAGCAAGACCCTGTCTCAAAAAAAAGACGAAAAGAAAAAAAGAAAAAAAGAAAAAAAAAAGAAATCCCCCATCTTTTAAGTCCCAGGAATTAGGATACTACCAAGAAAAACTTTTCAATATAACATACTTAAGACTCGGGAATGCTTTCCTTGATTACCTATGACCAGAGCAGACCAAAATCCTTCAAATTCCTACTCTGTACACTATTGATAACTAACTGTACTGTCTGCCCCTAAAGATCAATGAGAATGGAATCCTTAAGAAACTAACTTTGGTTAAATTTCTTCACTTGGGAGGCTGGGGCAGGAGGATTGTTGGAGGTTCAAGACCAGCCTGGGCTACAAAGTGACCTTAAGACCAGCTCAAAAAGAGCAAAAAAGACGATCTTTTCCCTGAGACTTTAAATTCTGAATCACTGTCAACACGTGTTAGTATACCTCCGCCTAACAGCACAGGGGAGAACAGGCTGGCTGAAATGTAAAACTGAACACATTTCCATCCTGCTTCTTCACATCTGATTTCTCTTAGACTTGTTTACTTCTAAGAGAAAAAAAAAACTGTTATTATTATTATTATTATTATTTTTAATCTCTGCACGTTGCAAGTCTCATGGCCTGCTATAGTCCTTTCTTTCCCCTATCACATTTTCGTCAGGGGCCCTTTCTAATGCATTTTACCTACTGCTTCACTTTTATTTGGTACAATAAGATACAGCCTATGTGCATAATATACAAATGTAAACAAAATCTCAGTGTTGGTACAAGTGCAAATTGAGTCATTTTGATCACGTGCAATGTGGTTTTCTGATTCACTGGATTGAAAATAGGTATTAACATTCAAGTTGAATAGAAGATATTTGCAACTGGTATTAAACAAAGGTGCTTTGGAAATGAGAGCCCTATGACTCTCTATGGATTTGGGGAGCACTTCAGAAACCTCTCTTCCTGAATGTTAGGGCCCACTCTGCTTTAATTACACAAACCCCCTTCTATAGATTGAATATGTACTGCCATCTACTGGTGAGGACTACAAACTCAAACTGAAAGGAACTACACTTTCTTCTACACAATGTGTAAACAACATTTGTTGAAAAGATGGTATTGTCAAATAACAGACCTAACAACAAATGTTTACACGTTATATATGTAATTTATTTATTAAGTTAGCTTGTTTAAATACACTTTTGCCTCATATTTTCACAAAAACATTTTTAGATGCTGAAATACTTTCAAATGACTCAGGTTTAACTGAACAAGTCTAACTAGTGTACAGCATTGAATAAGATAGTACAGTGTACTGTGACATGTACATCCATCTTAAATCTCTGGTACAATATAGAGTTTCCATGCCCAAAGTTTAGTCTGCCAGCCATAAGTACTCTTTATATTCCAGAACTGGAGAGAAATGTATAATTTCAGGCCTCTATCCAGATCCACCTAAAAAGAGTCTACATTTTAACAAGAACATTGGGTGATACATAGTTCCATAATATGAGAATCCCTGGTACAAAGCACTACATAACACTGTATAGGTAAGAAAGAAAAATTGTCTTGAGGCAAGAAATAAAAATACAACTAAAAAAAAGAAAGTTCCAGATATTGCTATCTGGGTCTTAGAATCATTTTTCATCTTTCAGGCTTTTAATGGACTTTATCTTACAATTAAAATACATTGAATCATTGTGTGATAAATTGGAATGGTCATGAAACAAATTCTATCTCTGTGGAAGAGAGCCAATTAAGAATAATACCCTCCGGCTATATGTTAATATTATACATTTGCTCATATTGGGATTCATTTTTCTGTTTGACATCACAGATGAGACATTCCCAAGATTAATGGTGGAAACAGCTATGCCAGCAGCCTCTCTGGGAAGTCTAGGGCTCAGCTGGGTAAGGCACACCGCAGAGTTAGAGCTGAGAGTGTGGTCTGTTTGGAGTGAATCGCTTGCACGCACTCACACGTGTGTGCTGCACACACCCAGAGGAGAAGACTTCGCTCAAAGCTGCAGAGACACAGGAGCCAGCGTTCCACAGTTGCCTGACCTCCCACCGATTCTGCAGTCATCTCTACTAGAAGCGGGTTTTATCACCTTAAGAATTCGGTGTATGGGCCAGATGGTTCTAACGTAAAGGTGTCGATTCCACACAAAAAAAGCACCATTTCCATTTTCCACAAATTTTCTATAACTCCATTTTCTTTGAAATTCAATGAACTGTCCATTCATTATGAACTGCAGAGGCAACTTTACAATGTTTCATGTCCATTTAGGGATCTGCAGTTCTTGTTATCAGACTTGCTAATTGTTTAAGTTCTATTACCCATACTGTCTTCTATATCATTATTAAAAATTTCTTTGCCTGGTAAATAAATCTATTACTAAAAACACAGTAGTATCCTCACTATAAATTATTTCTTGTCCCTCAAAGTGTTGCTTCTTCTATTTTTTTTTCCTGTATTTAGGACAAGGTCTATAGGGTCTCACTACATAGATCAGACCTGTAGTGACCCTCCTGTTTTCAGCCTTTCAAGTGCTGAGATTATAAGTGCGTGCCACAGCTCCCAGTCTCAGTCAGCCTCTCAGCGAGCCCCACCAACAGGGCCAGTATGGCAAGCTGGGGATCTGCCTAAGCAGGCACTTCAGTCCACTGAGCTATCAGACCAGCCCTTTTCCTTTAATTAATTAATTAACTTATCTATCTATCTATCTATCTATCTATCTATTTATTTGTCTTTTTGAGGCAGGGTCTCACTATGCAGTTCAGACTCACCTTGAACTCACTTTCTGTAGCCCAGGCTAGTCTCAAAGTCACACGATCCTCCTGCCTCAGCTTCCCAAGTGCTAGGACTACAGGCATGCACTACCACAGCCCAGCTTTTCCTTTATTTTAAAGCTCTTTTACTAGACTGTTTATATTTGCTGAGAAATTTATTATTTTATAAATGTATTATTGCCATCATTCTTAATAATGTTTTTCACCTTAACTTGTATATGATTTAATACAAAGAGGTTAGAACTCAGTTCAATAATCCCAACACTCAGAAGGCTGAGGCAGAAGGATCACCACAAGTTCAAGACTAGTCTGAGCTACACAGTGAGTTCAAGGCTAACCCTAATGATGAAAAAAAAAAAAAAAAAAAAAAAAAAAAAAAAAAAAAAAAAAAAAAAAAAAAAAAAAAAAAAAAACCACCATTCCCTTTTAAATTAGGCTACACATTGTAGGTGAAGGCTCAGGATGGTGCAGGGCCACTCTTTCTTCTGCCTAGCTGGCTATAAACTCAAAGGTTCCTACTACCACTCTTAAATTCCCTAATTTAGCAGAACAAATTGAAGGACTCACTGAATAAAAGTGCTATAGCTGTACTTACAGCTTGGTTATGGCTAAAGGAGACAAAAAAAGAGACGAGATGCATTCAAAGCAAAAATGCATTGATTTTGAAAGTTTGTACTTGTAACCCTCCCAGATTTGAACAATACAAAACTTTACTCATCTTTCTAAGATTACAGTACAACATACTCTGGTTATTGCTGCCAAGAGAAGCTTTAGTATTCAAAGCGTTTACAGAGATCCAATCATATAAATACAATTGATTGAATCAGTGTGCACCACCTCTCCTTTGCAAGGATTAATCTAATAGCAAAGTTGATGTTGAGACCTCACCAGTGCCAACGCAGGAGCATGATCTGTCTTTTCCCGCCTCTATCATTTCACTGATATAACTATGAGGTATAGGCTAACAGACTACCTTAACAAAGACAATCAAATTTCTTGAAAAATTCCAGAGTATTGGAGGCTACTTTACAAAAACCAGGAATAAATCTAGAGTCTTGTTTAGTTATAGTCAGTGCTTCACTACACAGTGCTAACATTGAAACCCTAGCATTCTTCCAACTATGGTTTTTTCCACAAACTATAAAATCAAGTAGGAGATATTCTCAAATATTTCCATAATCCAAAGAGATTTAGGGGCCATAGAGATAGCTCTATAGCACAAGTGCGTGCTTGGCCAGGGCAAGGTTGTGAGTTCGAAGCCTGGGCCTGCAAAAAACACACGAACAAACAAACAAACAAACAAACAAAAAGCAGAGATTTAAATGAATGAAACTCAATGTCAAATAAAATTTCCCATATTGACATAAAACAATTCAGAAAGAATATGTCACTGGTAAATACAAATTAAAATTGCAATGACACATCCCTAGACAAATACCAGAGAAAACAATATTAAGAACAGTAATTTTCAGAGTGTTACTTTTGCACAATATGTATTATTATATTGTTATTGGGAGTGTAAACTTATATAATGACCACTGAAAAATGACAGCAATATGTACCTAAACTACATGTACATATAAATTATGCCCCCAGAATCCTACTTATGGACATTAACACAATAATCGCATTTAAACCAAAACATGTACATGAATATTCACAACAGCCTTATTCCTAATAAAAAAGCTATTTTTAAAAAGCCCTACATCCATCAAGAGTTCAAATGAGGATTTTCATAACAGTGATAAATTACAAACTGACCTAAAACAGCATGAATGAATAAAAAATTTTGAAAGAGCAAAGTCAGTTACAAAAGAGAAATTTTATATTATACCAGAGAGTTGTAAGTTCAAGATTATCATTACCAATCTAGTAATTTTGAAACTTTATTTCTTGACTCAAAAAATGAAACAAAAAATAAAACAAAAAAAGGGAGGGGAGGTTAGGAACATAACTCAGTGTAAGTAACCTGGGCTGGGTTGACGTTTCAGTACTATAAAATAACAACAACCAAAAATAGACAAATTATACTGATAGTACCAAATATTGGTCATCCTGAATACACAGAACATGAGGAAGATCCTTGTGCTGCTGCTGGTTGTGCTGATCCTAGATGTAGTTACCCTAGTAACCAATTCTATACAATACACATGCACAAATGTGAATATCTGTCAGCCTGTGCATGGAAGGTATGTGCATTTCTGTATATGTCAAAGGCTCAGTAAGCCGGGCATGGTGGCGCACGCCTGTAATCCCAGCACTCAGGAGGCTGAGGCAGAAGGATCGGTGTGAGTCAGAGACCATCCTGGGCTACAAAAGTGAGCTCAAGGCCAGCCTCAACTGCATAGTGAGATCCTGTCTCAGAAAGACAAACAAACAAACAAACAAAAGGCTCAGTAAAATAGAGAAGCCACAGAATGGAGGCAGACATTTGTTTCCAAGAGAACCTCACTTTCTGGCTTTCCTCAAGTCACTGAGAGAAGTAGAGCTGTGAATCATGGTGTTCAGGGTCAGTGTGTGGATGGAGAATGAACACAGAACAAAGTTGAGCTCGTAACAAAGGTGAATGCAAGTGATCAAAGACAACGCGATGCGTAGACCAAGAAAGAAGAATTTAAAAGGATAAGGCAAAAAAGAGGAGATACATTTGTTTTTTTTTTACCTTTGTTTATTCACTCATTTTTATGGCCGGCTCAACCCACCCCGTCGGCAGTGCTGGCGCAGCATGTGGTGCCGGGGATTGAACCGCGGTCCCTGAAGCCGCCCAAGCTTCCCCAAGCAGGCGCTTTAGACCACTGAGCCATCCTGCCGGGCCCCTGCATTTGAATATTAGTCCTCAGAAACAAAGTAACGAGAACTATCAAAGTACTGCTTTTCTTCAGAATTGTGAGCACAACTAAAAATTTAATAAAACTTTATTGTTATAAGACAATTAAAATGAGAAAGACATGATGACTAGTGATAAAGCATTAAAAGTGAAATCATCACACATAGGCACATTACTGGGTTATAAAGCCTTTGGAACAACAGAGTGATGGTTGTTTTCTGAAGTTCTCCAACATCTAACAAATGTCTGCTGTGTCTAACTGCAATTCTTTGTCTAGTTATGGTAAAATTCTGGAGCTCTCATAAGAAGGTATCATAACCTGAGGATTTATTCAATAGAAATATTTAATCTCAAAACTGTAATGCCCGGAGATGCAAAACTAGACAATCAGCAGAGGCATGCTTGCTCAAAAGGCACTGGGAAGGATGTGGTGCAGGCTCTCTGCTAATTCAGATAGTTTGTGAACGGCAGCATGATTCCTGTATTCATTCCCATTAGTTTCCACTTTTTCCCATTTTTCAAGAACATGATTCTACTTAAATTGATAATCTATCAAGACCCAGTTTACGGTTAAGATCATATTCACAGACACTGACAGTAAGAATTTTATCATTTGGAGAAACATTTTAACCTAAAATACCAGCTCTGCATTTTAATACTAATACTGTACTCTCCTCCAAATTTTGTCCTAAAAGTCCAGGATCAACTCTCTCTTCCTAGCATTGCCTTTGTGCTACTACAATCTTCCAGAGTAAGTACACATGATTCTTCTATGCAAAAACTCACTTGATGCTCTACACTTTGGAGAGCTAATAGTTGTGTGTTTGTCAGCTTCCTTTTGCTAAAAACTATAGCTAACACTGTAGTTTAAAGCTATAAATGACTTATTTGACTCCTGACCAAAAGTTTTTAGGCCACGCTCATCTGAATCCAAGGCAGAAATATTATAGCTGAATGGTATGGCACAAGACAAAGGCTTAGTCCACTGCACTTGATAAAAGTAGTTGACGGGAGAAGAATAATAAAGAGGAATGAGCTGGGGACAAGATATGACCAAACGTTGCCCCCCCCCCTGAACACCAACGTATTTACAGAAGTGGTGCTCTGTGGTTATTTTTTCTGTTTTTTTTGTTGTTGTTGTTTGTTTGTTTGTTTGTTTGTTTTTTAACAATCCCATAGGTGGCTTCCAAGAAAATTAAATTGACAGTTAAGCTTGTCTATCACATTCTACTCCATGTAAGCTTGCCCCCCAAATATATCTCCTTAAACCATACCTCAGCTCCAAATAAAGAGAATAAGTTTATAAGTCTGCTTAATAGGACACAACTATCCTGCATATAATTGAAGTTGTAATCATCTTTTCTCTGTCTTAACAATTCCAACAACACTCAAAAACCTGGAAGTCCAAAATCTCTCTGAGGTCTAAGGCAAACCGTGTATTGTAAACCTCTGTAAAATTAAACAGCAATTTATGTGTTACAGATATAGGGGGCACAAAATTACGTTTTTAATCCAAAGGTAGAAATATGGCGATCGAAAAAAATTGTAGTATAGCAAAAATAAAATCATTCAGGATACACAGTAAGACCTCCATTTGTACGTTGGTGGTATTTGGGGTACGTGGTAGTTAGACATGAATTCCAAAGAGCTTGGGAAGTTCCACTTCCATGGCCTCCCTGTCTGTACCCACCTTGCCAGTCTTGTGAAATGGCTTCACTCATGGCCTATGGCTATCCTGGGCTGATGTTCCACATCACTGGTATCTCTAAATTCTGGAGATTTTATTACATTTTTTCTTTATTCCTAGTCCATCATCATGCCCCTACCATTCAGAGTGGCGCTACCTGACCTCATAGATTTTCCTTTCAAATCTGGAAGGAATTCTTCATGACACGATAATTCTTGGATCCTTTATGCCTGTAAGACTAGCTTCTAATGCATGATGCACCAAGGCCTGCTGTAAGCTGAAGCAGGAGCTAGACACCTTGGATCATGCCCCAGTGGCCTCTGAATGTCTGTATGGTTTAGTACAGTGAAATAAACCCCAGGACATCTATTCTCAGGACAACCTTCTCTAACATGGTTCCCACAAATCCTTTCCCAAATAAAAGTTTGTGTTTTTACACCTTTGAGTCTTTATTGGCTAGGGTGCTCCTGAACCATGAAATGTCCTTGAAGCATCATTTTACTTGTTTTTCTTCCAATTACTTTGTGCCTTTTTAATAGTGCTAATCTCTTTCGCAAAGACTTACATTGGATCAATTTTACAAAAGGTTCTTTTTGGGCCAAAAGTTATTAACTTCTTAAATTTGTGTTCTACTTTTGCTTTTGCTTTTCATGATTTTTCTTACAATCAACAGTACCAATGCTACAACCTGAACTGTGAGTTGCCTTGAAATTTCCTCCACGAAATGAACTAGTCCACCAATTTACATCCAATCTCCCACAATGCCTCAAACATGAAGAAAATGTCTATGACAGAATTTAATATAAATGGTCTCAATTCCAGTTCCCAATAGAGTCATTTCAATCTGAAACTTTGTAAGTTTTGCCTTTACAGTTTAAATTCTTGTCATTATTCCTGTCTTCTGAGGTTCTATCAGACTCACTATCAAGACCTACTTATAGAATTCTAGAACTTCTCCAGCCCCCATCTGCAAATATTTCCTAAATCTTTCTACAAATTTGCTCCAGAACTTTTGAGCCATCTGGTCAGGTACACTCAGAGCAAGGACCACTGTTCTCTGGCACTGATTTTCTACACTAGGCAGTTTTCTTGCTGTTGTGAACAAATACCAGAAACTCCCAAATCTCAAGAGGAAATGGCTTATTTTCCTCATATTTTCAGTACACAGTGATCTGGCTTCAAGTCAAAAGTATTGTGTGGGAAGAACAGGGCATCACAAGTCTGCCCTACTCGTTATCTACTAAACAGAACCCACGGGCAGAGCAACAGAAGAGGGGTCTGATAACGTCAGGCTTCCTTGGCTGGATCACCAGGAAGTTCAATTTCACTGATGCCCAGGTTGCTCTCGAGCTATTATAGCTAAGTTTACAGTTAAGCTTAACCGTACAACTTGTCTCACCAATTATTCATAAAATTGTTAACAAAGCATCACCTTTTTTACATCAAGGTCTCTGAGGAATCAAAGTGCCCAGGTATTCTCTGAGAGCTTGGTTATAGGCAAAATCTCTAGGCAAATGCAAGCGCCACAAAGAAGAGGACAAATAAGAAATTGGAGCGCTATTATGTCTTAAACTTCTGACCACCTTCGTCTCCAGTTCCATTACCTACATTCAAGCTGTACCGCCTTCTTCCCGGATCATTTTAACAATTTTCTAATGCCTTTCTTATCTCCAATCTTACTTCTTTCAATGCATTTTCCACATCAGAGTCAGAATGATCTTTCTAAGTCAACCACTCTCTTCTTCAAAAACCTTGAATTATTTCTCAACTGCTCTCAAGATAATGTGGCATATTTTGATAGTGACTTTCAAGCATTCATTTAAATGAATTCCTTCTCCTTTTTTTTTTTTTTTTCTTCTTTTTGAATTCACTTTGTTCTTTCTATCTTTCGGGAAACTGCTCCTGCTTTTACGTCTGCCTGGAATATGCTTCCCAAACCACCCCTAGTTTTAAATGGCTAACTCAATTATGTCTTTAATTTTTACTGAAACTTCTCCAGAATCTCTAACAGCTGCTTTGCATGCTACCACCCACTACCATCAAACACTCCTATACAACTCAGTGTATCGCTCTTAACATAGCTTTTATCACTCTATGATAATCACCTTGTACAGCCTTTTCCTTTAACTATTTTCAAAATTCCTTAAAGCCAGTGTCATGTGTTATCTTGTTCACTGCTGTATTCTTAATGCCTAGGAGTGCCTCTTTAACATACTCTGCAGTAACATTTTCTTATTTTTTATTTTTTTTTACAATTTTTTATTTATTTATTTTTTTTTTTCTGGTTTCAGAACTTTTGTTTATTTATCTATCTTTATGGCCGGCTCAGCCTGCCCTCAGGGCAGGGCTGGCGCAACATGTGGTGCCGGGCGGATCGAACCGCGGTCCCTGCAGCCGCCCAAGCTTTCCTAAGCAGGCGCTGTAGACCACTGAGCCACCCTGACAGGCCCATTTTCTGAATGGGTAGGTTAGTAAAAGTATCCAGAGAAATCTATTGTTCGGTTGCTGAACAATATTTCTTCTTGCATAGAACAATCCCCAAACTCATCTTTGAAGACTGGTTCACTACTTTTAATACCATCAATTGCATTGTAGTTATCAAATACAAAGCAGTAGCATTTTATGTAGGATAAATTTATGTTTGATTCCATCTAAATATGGTTAGTGACTAACATTCCCAAAGTACTTTGTTACACTGTGGCTAGAGTTAAAAGGCTTAGATGTCAAGAATGTATGAATAAAACAGATGTCTCTCTCAGGGGTATGCTTTCCCAGCACAAGAAATTCTTCTGTGATTTATTTCAGAACATGGAAATGCATGACACACAAGGAAAACATGTGAAATATAACAGGTATTTGTGATGGTGAAATATAGAAGTGAAGCTTTCATTCATAAAACAGACCTTTTACTCTGTAAGCACACAATTTGCACTCAAGTATCCTCTGTCACCGTATAGAAAAGGGTAAAATTACATATTTTAATAAAGGACAAAGAGATATTATATACTAATGGATATTATTTCCCTGCTTTGCAAAACCAGATCATGAAACTGTATTGCTCTTCAGAAAAATGTATGTCAGCTTAGCTAGCACCTTATTTTGTAAAAGGAGCACAAAGATGATAATTTGGTGTCTTGAAGCATATATTCTGAAAGGTTCAGGGAAACAAAGCGTTATTAGGAGCTAATTTGTTCCTCTTTGTGGCTCTATTCCAATACACCTACCCGAACCTTATCTAGTCAAAGGGTTGACATAGACTTAAAGGGAAACTGCAACTGGTGAGGATGTGCGGCTGCGCTATCTGCGCAAATCATCTTATAAATGCATGAACTTTTGGGAGAAGAGAAGGACCTTCTTTACCACCATTGTGGACTAATTACAGCATGATTGCTTAGGGATAGGTCAGTTGTTTGCCTTGTGCAGAAAAATAATGCCAATAACAAACTTTTGCAATAATTCAGCTTATTTTGAGGATACATTTCTTTTCTTGACTTTTCTCAATGAATACCATAAAAGAAATCCTGCTTTTCCATTTTGGGTAAAGGCAGGAAAGATTTCATGCATGGTAACATAATTACTATATCAGGTTTTTATGCTATAATTTATATACTATATTGTAGTCTAATTACAGAATTATAACTTCTCCATAGTATGCAAAGATAAATATAAATTTGAGTAGAATTAGTAATCATGTATTACGCAGCATAACTTTATACAGCTAAAGTAAAACGTTGGCCCATCAAAAGTAAAGTTTCTGGCCGGGTGTGGTGGCACAAGTTTGTAATCCCAGCACTTGGGAGGTTGAGGCAGGAGGATCACTGTGAGTTCAAGACCAACCTGGGCTTCAAAAGTGAGCTCAAGGCCAGCCTGAGCTGTATAGCCAGACCCTATCTCAAAAATACAAAAAGAAAAAGAAGAAGAAGAAGAAGGATAAGAAGAAGAAGAAGAAGAAGAAGAAGAAGAAGAAGAAGAAGAAGAAGAAGAAGAAGAAGAAGAAGAAGAAGAAGAAGAAGAAGAAGAAGTATAGTAAAGTGTCTTAAATTTGGTGTATTATGTTACGCTTGCAACAAGAGACATAAAAACTTAAGTGAATCAAGTATCTTTAACTGTTGTACTCACCAAATTTTTAATTTAATCTGAATTTGTCATGAGGAAAGCTCAGACTTAATGAGAATTGATCTCTAGGATGTGTACTTGATGCTTGAATCCCTAAGAAGATGGAGTGTAGGGTTTAATGAGGAGAACCAATCACAAAATCATTCCCTTGTATGAAATTCTCCATGTTAACTTTATGAAGCACCTTTTCCACAAGTTTATGTATTAATGAAAAAATGATCAAAACGTGAGTATTATTCATGAAAAAATGAAATCGAAACTTCGGAAAATATTTAGTGTATTACTGAGTCTCAGAATACTCCTTTGTTAAGGACATCGGAATTGGGAGGGTGAGGTGGGAAGATTGTCCCACCGAGTAAAATGCAAGCTAGTCTGCCCTTCTTGAGTATAAATCATATATACACAGAGGTTTAATATATTATATGCTATATGCATGAAATAAATGAATAGGCTTTAAAAAAGTACAGCACAGTAAAAATGTAGTGTCTGTAAATATGAAAAACAGCTATTAATGCTCAAGCAATTTTAGCTATTTGTAAAGTGTCCTTGCATTCCTGCATATACTATACTAGCTACACAAATGGTGGTAATGTCACATTTTTCAGGAATCTATTCAGAGAAGAAATACTAAGGAAATTACTACAGCTAAATAATTCACTGACACTGTAAAATTCTGAGGAAATAGAAAAGATTCTTGAAAAACAAATCAAGAAACTGGGGAAGGGGACCTAGCAGGATGGCTTGGTGGTCTAAAGCGCCTTGTTAGGAAAGCTTAGATGGCTGCAGGGACCGCGGTTCGATCCCCGGCACCACATGCTACGCAAGTCCTGCTCTCAGGGCAGGCTGAGCCAGCCATAAAAATAAATAAATAAATAAATAAATAAATAAATAAATAAATAAATAAATGCTCTGAAACAAGAAAAAAAATAATAAAATTTAAAAAAAATAGAAAAACTGGGGAAGTGTTTGAGTGGGGAGAACCCTTCAAGAAAGTACAATTTGAAGGTCTGTAGGAGCTAATTTCACTCGCCAAAAATTTGTACATCATGATTTATATGCCACACATATGATTCTTCATATGTAGAGTACTTGTGGTATGTGTAGAGCATGATACTCTGTGAAAATTAGGTGGTTTACATAATAAAAGTATGTTAAGTTATTCATAATTACCTATCATGGGAAGTACGAAGTGTTCTATCTAAGAGAAGTCCTGGTAAGTTTTAGTGACATCAGAAGACGAAATTGGCATTGCATCATTTTCTTGACAGGATTATTTAAACTACATTAAAATGGACACCATCCTGTCAACTGGATAGAAATAGAAAAAAAGCTTAGTTCTCAGTGACTTCCCAGTACTGTACAGGGAGGGTAGACTGATGGGAAGTTTATATCCTGTCCCAAGAGGAGAACAAAAAAACAGAGAGAGATGGAGAGAGCCCACATACATATTTTCATACAAGATTCTACAGTGAAGTGAAAAACATGCTTCTAGTGGTTGTTTAGAATGGCACACCTTAGTTTGTTATAGGTGATTATAGGCTCCTTAATTTGGGCATGTTATATCTACTCTATAGCTTCTACTCTGTGACTGCAGTAGCCTGAACTGGTATCATCCATTTATTAGCCTTCATGTCAACAGAAGTCCTGAGCTGAATAAATCTAGTAACACCACGTGTATGGATTGCAATTTTATGAGGGGATAAACCAATAAAGAGTATTCATATAGAGCACTATTTGCAACTCGGAAAATTAATCTCCATGAACAACTTTAAACTTCCTCTTTAAAGGAGCAATCTAAGTGTCTTCCTACAAAGCTGATTGTGGCCAATGCCCCCACTGCAAAAATGGCAACTATCATCTACTATATGCTAGCTATTTATTAAGGTATCTTTTACCTTAGAAATATATTTAATGTACATTATCCTACGTCCATCGCCCAACAATCTGTAACGAGTACAACACTCAACTTATAAATGTGCAAAGGTGTTCTCTTAGTAGATTGACTACTAACTGTATATCAGGCACATCTTTCCTCAACGGATACTTTAGAGATGTTGTCAGCAAATGCTGAGCATTACATTCAGCAAGTAGTGGACCAGGGCTTGAGTCCATCATTGTGTCTACTGTATTATTATTCTTCAAAAGTCTGCAAATTTCAGAGATAAAGCAAGTCTTTGGAAGAACAATTTGTGCGTCCCTTTCCAAACTACATCCTTGACATTGGCAGAGCAACCTACCCGCTCCTTAGGTCCACAGGTGCCTTACAGAGAAGGTTCTCCAAAAGCTGATGTCTTCAGTACTTGCTCTGTCTAATTCACACAGGATTTTAAAGAGTATACGTATTAACAATGCAAATTAAGAACCACAATTGAACTATGATTTTCAGTAATTCGTTCAATTCTGTGGACATTTTAATGTAGTTTCATGCTGTCCTCTTGTAAGTGATTCTCGCCCAGTAGTTTGAAGATGACAAGCAGAAGATGAAATAAATCAAGATGCCAGATAGGAGCAAAACAGAAACTTTTATGTATGCACATAATTCCTAAGTGAGGAGAAAAAATATATGTAATGAATGATGAAACGTATTGCATTAGAACCTAAACTTGGATTTATTCGCTGATGATTGCTAGCTCTGGATTTTCATCTTTGCTCTATCTTTGCACAATTTTGAAACAACTCAATATTTATTCCTAGGAAACACTTTGCACACCATTAAAATTGAGAAAATTCTTAAATCCATATATCATTATGGTGGTAATTTTCCATTATAAATAAACCTTCACATTTTCATTCAGAAATCACTTGGAATTCTAGTATAATCTCTCTGTGGATATTTGGCCAATTATGACAAACACTCAAGATAAATGACGCCCAGCTAAATGATCTCATTTTGCACACAGTGGAGAGAAAGCAATTGATCAGAAACAGGCCATTATCCAAGTCTCATAGATTTCCTTTTGGCAATTATATTGGTGTTTTTAAATAGTCACTGCTGTGACTTTATAAAACTGAACATTTCTAGAGATACTTCTACAAGTTTAAACAGCAAAAGGTTATCTTAAAAAATGTTCCTGTGGTAATTTCTAAGCTAATCATTTGTTAAGATTAAAAGCAAATAATGCAAGTTATTTTTATGTTGTTCAAGTGCTGCCTTTTAACAATTTTTTCTTTATTTATTTTTTTACATATAGTACAGAATTTTAAAACTAGAAAAGTTTAACAATGGCTATATTACAGATTTTCATCATTGGATCAGTTTAGATCAATAGATATCGGTATATAAGATTGATCAAACAATTAAAAATTAATACTTTAAATAAACATTAATATTTTTTAACAGTTGACACACTGTATATTGTCCTCACAATAGTTATACAGAGTACAGCGTGTGGGCATGACCCACCTTCCTATTGATGTTGCTAAGGAAAGAAAAATATTCTTGTCTTTGAATTAAGAGGAAGCAGATGCAAACACAGTCCAATGTTCCACAATTGCAGTGGGCCACCAGTGAAACTTCCAACATTGGAGACTATTGATTCTAGCCTCCTACAGCTCATCTCACCAATCTAGCTCTGTGTTTCATGCCTTGTAATTAAGCTTTTTTGCTGGGTGATGAAGGGAAAGTCAAAGCAAGGCCTTTATAACAAAACATTCATCTTTTGTATCTTCCAAGGTCAAATCCCCTCAGGATTAACTTTGGAACCATATACAGTACTTTGTAGAACTGTTGTCAGTGTCAGCCTTTGGGACGAATCACGGCCATTACTTGGTCAGTTTGCTTTCTGTGAAAGCCAGAGAGAATGTTTTTTTTCTGGGTGACTCTCCTTAGACACACTATAGCTCACTTGTCCTTTTTCCTCTGAGGTCCCATAATCTCCTTGAGCAGAAAATTTGAGACACCTCTGAGTCACAGCACAGGTTCTCTTATGTCCTGAATCCTTACTGACCTTGAAGGACTAGGGCCAAAATATTGGCTATCCTCATAGCCCTTATTTTTCTCCAGCTTTTGGTCTGTTAACTTACATTTTCAATCCTCCAGCAGAAAGGCTTCTTGATACTATTACTCTATAACACAGAGTGAACTTATCACCACTGGCTTTCTGAGTATCAAATATCTTTGACTTCGCTTGGAATTGCTATTTTCTGGCAATCATTGATATTCTAATAACTCTCCATAGAATGTGATATAAGCAGCTACACAATTTTTACACAGGTATTTGGAAATTCAAGGAAACACAAAGTGTAGCCTGTCAAGCCTATGGTGCTTGGCCCAGTCTCTTACTTTCAACTAATACTCTTGAGAGAGAGTATAACAGTAACTGAGTTTACATCGGGAGCAGTACACATAAAAAAGATGAGAGTGACATGCATTCCAAGCATAGTTTTACTGTTACATGGTGCTATGATCAGTGTGATTAACCTTTTGAAGGGTCTTAGGACCAATATCTTATTCATCCTGTGTACATAAGTGCATGGTTTTGCTCCAGATGTTTCCTGTTTTATCTGCTTCCAGTCACTTCGTTATTTAATCCATAACACATTCAGCTGTGTTATGCCCTTAAGTTTTTATTAAAACATGTAACACTTCACGAATTTGCATGTCATCCTTGCGCAGGGGCCATACTAATCTTCTCTGTATTGTTCCAATTTTAGTATATGTGCTGCCGAAGCGAGCACTGCTTTTTAAAACTTGAATTAATACAATTCAAGTATCATACTTTTATGTTTTAGCTATTTTCCCATAGTTGATAAACTCATTCCCAGTCTACACAATACTTTCCTCTGTCTTTTTTCTCCTCATTTCCAGTTTCGGAAACTTATAGCTTATATAAGACAGAAATTGGAACAGCTGCAGCTATTACCATTCATGAATTGCCCATTGTATATATGGTATCAGGTGGCAGTGGGGCTACAGAAAGTTAAAGAGAAGGACACTTTGCTTTTGGTCTTAAAGTGTGTGCCATCATTAGATTCCACTCACAGAAGCAGAGGATGCCCTAGACAAACACATTATGAATATCTGACCTCAAGCATCAAATTAATTACTACAGTGAAATGTTCAAAAATGCTCATTAAAATGTCATTGTTAATAATGTTAGAAATGGCCAGTCCTGGTGGTACATGCATGGCATTCCAGCTCCTGGGAGGCTGACACAGGAGGATCGGTGTGAGTCTGAGACCAGTCTGGGCTACAAAAGTGGCTCAAAGCCAGCCTGAACTGCATAGTGAGACGCTGCTTCAAATAAAAAGTATTAGGAATAATGTATTTCACAGAGACCATAGAAGACCCAAGCACATATAATGGTAGTTAATTTTGCAGCACATATAAAAAGTTCCAAACCCGGTATTTTACATATATTTTTGTCTAATCCTCATGGCAACTGTGCCTACAGGATTTATTTCCATTTCTCAATTGATGTTTAATGATTCTTGAGCAAAATAGGAGTTGTTAGGTTACACAGCTAATACGATAGAGGAGAGACTGAGAACAAATTATTTACTTCTGAGTCCACACCTTTCTCTCTTCTTCGGGCATTCTTTCCAACTATGCAAGAGCATTTCCCCACCTACAGAAAGTGCAGGTATTTGCAGACTCAATAAGAAATTTTATTAAGAGCTTGTTACACATCAGCACTTTGGAATTTTGATCAGAAAATGGTAAGGGACAAGGTCTCCTCCCTGAAAGACATTATAGTGTATAGAAAAAAAAAAGTCAATAGGCAAATATATGACTGTGTGATAAATACAATAGTCGCTTGCCAGATGTAGAGTTGCAGGTAATTTACCCAATTCTATAGGTTGCCTCTTAGCTCTGTTCCCTGTCTCCTTTGATGCACACAAGCTTCTAGTTTTTAATATAACCTTATTTTTCTGTTTTGTCTTTTGTTTCCTGTGCTTTTGAATGCATAGTAAAAGTCCTCAAACATTCAGATGTCCAAAAGTACTTTACTTACCCTTTTATGTATTTAGTACAGGGTATACAGGGTCTCACTATGCAGATTGGATTCATAGTGATCATCCTGTTTTCAGCCTCCCAAGCACTAAGATTTTAGGTGAGCACCATCAAACCCAGTCTCATTGGCCATCTCAGCATGCAGCAGCAGCGGGGCCAACAGGGCATGCGTAAACCTCGGTCCCCTAGTGCTTGCATATGCAGGTCCTCTGAGCTACCTGGCTAGCCCCTAAAGCAATTTCCTCACCTTTTCTTTAGTAATTCCATGGGTTCAGGTTTAACATAAAGTCCAAACCCTATTAAGTTCACTTTTGGAGCTAGTAAAAGATATTGATCTATTTTCATTCTTTTACATGTGCATGTTTAATTTCCTCAGTCCATTTACTGAAAACACTTCTCTTTTTCCAGTGTACAATTCTAGGTAGCACTCTTAAAGATATGTGTGCTATAAATCTGTGGGTTTACTGCTAATCACTAATACACTCCACTTGTCTTTGTGCCTGCTTTTATATCAATATCATGCCATTTTTCTTCTTTAATGTTCCTGTTTGTTTAAATTTTTGTTATTAATTTATCTAATTGTACAGGGTCTCACTATACAGCTCAGAATTTTAGTGATGCCCGTGTATCAGCCTGCCCAGCACTGGGATTATAGATGTGGCCACCTAGCGTGGTTTCCTTGGCTGGCACAGTGGCACTGCGTGGGATACACAGGGATTTGAACTCAGAACTTTCTGCTTGCCAGGCAGGTGCTTAGATGGCTGGGCTATCCCCTCAGCCTGCTATTTTTATTATAGCTTTTTAGTCTATTTTGAAAGCAAGTATTATAATGTCTCCCACTTATCCATTTTATTAAATATAGTTTTGGGTATTAGATTTAATTTTTGTTGTTCTTCTGTTTAAACTTTGAATTTTTTTTCTACGCATTTGAAGAACATTACCGGTATATGATACAAGTTATAGTGTATCTGCAGATTGCTGTGGATCAATAAACATTTTACAAATATGATTCTCTCTGTTTAAGAATACAGATGTTCAGCGTTTACTTCTTCTCCTTTTTAAATTATTTTTACCTCTTTGGTGAAGTTTATTCCTAATGAACATTTATAATCTTTTGTAAGCACTAGGTATGCAATTGCCCCCTTGCTTTCTACATCAGAAAGTTTATGTTGATGTATAAAAATCCTACTTTTTCTTTATTGGTTTACTAACCTGTCCATGTGATGAATTTGTTAGTTCTAAATTGTTTTGGTGGCATCTTTGAGATTTTTGATATATAAGGTCATATCATCCTGCAGCAGGAAAAATCTGACCTTTTCTGCAATATCCTTTATTTCTTTCTTTTGACTAATTTCTGTGCCTAGGACACTCTGTATTTTATTGAATAAAGGCGAAAGAAATGGGTGTCCTTTTCTTTTTCCAGATCTTATAGAGGAAACTACAGTTTTTCTTTGTTCTGTACAGTGTTAGTCATGGGATTATTTATTCAATTTCTTATTAATTGCGTTAGTATGTGAAAGAGCATTTCTTTTTGTATTTAATATGTTCAGCATTTATGTAGTGAAAATATGTTTAGTTTTATAAAAATTATCGTATGTACTCAGATGATCTTACTTTTTTGTGTGTGTGCCAGGGATCAAACTCAGGACCTTACACTTGCAAGGCAGGCACTTCAGCTGCTGGGCTATCTCTCCAGCCCAACTGCCTTGTCCTCATCCTTTCTGTTGACATAGGATAGCATGTTGGTGATTTCTGTACATTGCACCATTCTTGCATGGTAGCATGAGCCCCAGCTGTTTATGGTACATAATCCTTTTAAATTATTGTTGAATGTATAAAATGTTCACGCATCTCCTCTATTGCCCCTCCTCTAAACAAACAGTAGGACATCTCCACTTAGAATCTTTTCAATCTATTTCCTGAACTAAAGGGGTTTTTCCATCACCAGTTCATGCCTCCACGTCCCTTGGGTGCACTGCAGATCTGTCTCATCTCCTTTCCTGCAGTCTCCCCATAGCACACACATCAGTCTTCCTAAAATGCACACGTGTAACTTGCAAGCTTCACCTACCAAATAAGGCATTTGGATTACCTTGACTTCAGTTGAAGATGTATCCAATTTCACATGGAACAGAAAGCCCTCTGACATACACCCTTCCACCTGCTTTCACCGCCATCTGCACTTGGGAATGGCTCCACAGTGTTCCAGCCTCACACAGCCATCCTGAATGTAATATTTCCTTCACTCTGAGCCTGTCACCTACTAGTCTTGGCCTGTGAAGAGAAGATTCTGTTCTTTTATTTATGGATATTCATAGGCCAAGACAAATAGTTTGGTCTAGTAACAGTTAAAGACAGTAGTAGACTGCACTTACAATAAACCTCAGCAAGCAACATTTATGAGGGGGTGGGGCAGGAAAATAGCTCAGTAGCACAAGTGCCTGCCTGACAAGCCAAAAGTACTGAGTTTGATTCCCAGTACCAAAAATAAATAAATAAATAAAAATTCTGATCTATGTAGTTTAAATAGTAGGCATAAGAGAAATCATTAATTATATATTTCTGTGGGAAAAGATTGTCATATTTTATTCCATACTCATTTCATGCCACACGGTAAGCTAGTGAGTTGAGAAATGTATGAACCACAAATATTCAGTCACAGTTCATATAACAAATTAAATCATGAAAATCAATTTTTAATAAGAGCATCATGAAAAATAGATGGAGTTTGTGTAATTTTATTGTTCAGTAATCGCAAAGCAATTTTGTTTGCTATCTGTCTGAGCCATTGGAAGTTAGAGTTTGTTATGTTCCATCTGAGTATTACTTCTTCTACCTGCCTGGGCATCTAGAGGGAGGAGAAGCGGGAGAAAAAGAGAGCAATGAAACTACTCAAGCCGTCCAGAAGGCAAAAGTATGTAAGAAAATGAATTCTGTTGAAGTAGCCTTTATAAAGAGTTATGTGTTGTATCAGTAAAGATTTTCTGGAAACAAAAAGAGAAAGAAAGAAAGGAAGAAAGAAAGAAAGAAAGAAAGAAAGAAAGAAAGAAGAGAGGGAGAAAGAAAGAAAGAAAGAAAGAAAGAAGGAGAGAGAGAGAGAAAGAAAGAAAGAAAGAAAGAAAGAAAGAAAGAAAGAAAGAAAGAAAGAAAGAAGAGCTGATCTAAAAATAGTGATAGGGGGCTGGCCAAATAGCTCAGCAGATTAAAGTGCCTGAAAGCAGGCACAGGGGCTGGGGGTCGATCTCCAGGCCCATAGTATCAGCCCCACCCTCCAAGGTGCACTGAGACAACAACTGAGAATCGGTATGGTGGTGTACTTGTAATCCCAGCTCTTGGGATGCTGTAAACAGGCAGATCACTACAAGTCCGGCCTAGTTGTGAGACCCTGAACACCCTGTAGATCCTACCCCCTCAAAAAAAAAATCTGATAGGATTCAGGACATCCAAAAAAAAAATAGTGTCTCTAGTATCTATGTGAGCAGTGTCATAGCAAAGGATGTGGGATGTGACTTGAGATAAACTACCCCGGAAGTGTAGATTGCATTACTAGAAACAACTCATATCTGGTATTGAGCTCTGACACCATGAAGTAAGGGTGTAATCAAGTCTTCTAGAAGAAGCCTAGTACTCAACATAAAGAATATTACTTGTAATTCATGGAAGGAGAGAAAGAGTAAAATTAAAGGAATTCTGCTACTCTTGCAGTTATTTGGAAAGTAACATAGAAATGGAAGGATAGGGGCTGAGGAGATGGCTCAGTAGAATAAGGGCTTGCCTGGCAAGCACACAGGCCTGAGTTTAATCTCTGGTTCCCAACAAGGAAAAAAAAAAAAAAAAAAAAAAAAAAAAAAAAAAAAAAAAAAAAAAAAAAAAAAAAAAAAAGGAGGGATAAAAACATACACAGACATTTTGGGGCAGTCCTAGACTCTAGAAAGTGAGAAGAGAAAGGTAAAAATTTCAATACGATAGGCCATATTATACAACTGAGTATTAAAATATATTCTAGTAGAAATAATTTTCCTTGGAATTGTCTGAACTGATAAAATTGTGCAACAATGAAAAGAGATGGACAATTTTATAAATCAAGACATGTAGAAAGAGACGATAGGTTTAAGAATATATATAAAAAAGCCATGTATAAATCTGTCATCCCAAAACAAATAAAATAACAGTGTAATAGTTAACCAACTGGGTCAATTTAGGAAAGAAATGTCCCACTAACTTGGATTAGCATGCTTCTGGGAACAAATGTGTCTTGCTAACACACAATGCTTCTGCCTAAACTGTGATCCATGGACTTTCTGAATGTCTCACTGCCCATCATGGAATCCCACAGAACACTTCCTCTGACTGAGGAAGATATCCTTTGCAGAAACAGAGAGGCTCCTGCCCACGGAGTTCACTGGTCTTACCCTGTTTCTTACCATCCAAAAGTGGCTGGATTCATAGAACAGTGGAATGACCTTTTCAAGATGGAGTGTCAATACAGTTAGGTGGCAATAGTGTGGAGGAGTAAAGCAATGTTCTTCCAGGGGCTGTACATGCTTTCACACGTTCTCTATTCCGTTGTGCTGTGGCTCCCACATCTAGGACTCACCAGTCCAGGAATTAGGGAGGAGACATCAGCCGCCAGTCAAATGTTCACTTCCTATTTCTACAATCGTACCGACTACTGGCTTAGAAATTCTTAGTTCCAGAGCAACGGAGTCCTCTACCAGAAAATAGTAATGGCTTCTTTGAACTGTAAGATAAATTTGTTGTAGTCATTTTTTTTCTCCTCTTGCCTCGGAGTAAACAAGCTAAAAAACCTCTTGTGGTGTGGTCAGGGGTGACTGATCCAGAATGTCAGAGGGAAGTTGGGCTTTATCTGCAATGGATGATAGAAAGAATATGCTTGGGGTTCAGGAGATGCCTTAAGCGGTCTGCCTATTATGACCATGACCTGTTATTAACCTCAATGGGAAAGTACAGCTGAATCCATGAGGCACAACAAATGGCCCAGGACTTTCAGTATTGAAGGCACACATCAGCCAAGCACCACTGAGGCACTCACTGAAGGCCAGCGCATATAGGGTGGGTTGAAAAAGAAGATAGTTCCAAATAACAGCTATCACCCTGTGATCAGTGACAGAAACAAGGATTGTAGTTACAATAGTTCTCTCCTAATGCAGCTGTAACATAATAGAAGATGGATAATTTTTATAGTTTCTTAAGTATTGTTAAACTTATATTACATTGCTCGAATTATAAAATGCTAGGAGTAAGCAGTATCCAAAGGAAAATTTGCCTTCTATTCGGAGGAGAGAATTGGAGTATTTCCATTTGTGTCTGTAGACAGGGTAATGGTAACTTGCTAGGTATAATTATGAGCCTGTCTTTGTGTATGGGCACAAAGTATGGTTGTAGAAATGCATCTAGTCATCAACTGGACAAGCCGTAGACTGACATAATCCACTGATGGTACCAATTTGAGTAGAAAGCCTCAGTTAAACAGGATTAGCACAGTTCTGCGTGTGGCTCAATGGATTTCCTGAAGTCAGAAGACTCACCCTAGGTCTAAGTGACACCAACCAATAGGAAGGTGACCTGGACACAATAAAAGGGAAATGAGGAAGGAAAGTTGGGTTCTGTTTATTTGGAGGAACTTCTGTCTTCTCCTTCAGCTTGGATGTCACGGCCTGGCTTCCAGGGAAGACTCCCCAGGCCCCTGCACAGACCCTCTTGTCTCCTGACATGAATTCACAGGGGGAACTACAGTGACTTCCAGGCCTTCAATCTTTAACTGTACCCTTAGCATCTCCAGAGAAATTTCATTTGAGAACAGAACTCCAGGGTAACCTGCTCAGAAAGGACTGCCTAGGTTACTGGATCTGTGGGTTGTTTTCACCGTACTCAGCTACCCAGGAAATCAGAGAGCACAACATCCATGACCCAAGGGGATCTGGCTACCCCTTTAGCTGAGGAAGACCTTGATGCTGATGTTACATGCATGGAAGATGAGGGAATTATAGGATCTTGGGGTACTCTACCCAGGTTTCAGAAGAAAGGAGTCCAGGAGGCCAGGCAACCCGCCCTTAAGAGGGTAGTGCATGAAGACATGAGAGTTCTGTGGAGGGCTCAGGAAGTTGGAGGTGTGACATACAGACCATCTGATGAGAGAGGCCTCAGCCAGTGAGTAGAGCTTCCCCAAGTGAGAGCTCATAAGGGATGCAGCCAGTAATGTTACAAGGAAGCAGCATCCCAAATGCTTTGGAGCTCACCTCTTATCACAACCGGCCCTGGGTACCAGACATGGAGCTACAGAATTTGATGTTTGCCATGCTGTGTGTCTCGCTTCCTTTTCTCACATCATGGAGACAAAATTCCTGCCACACTCAAGTTAAAGAGGAAAAGGCTCATTTAGCTCACAGTTTGTAGAGTGTTCAGTTTGCAATCAGCTGGTTCTAAGGCAGGGTGGACTCATGCAGGAGGTGTAAAGAAGGAAAACCAGTTCATGCTAAGCCAAAGATTGCAAAAGCAGGAAAGCAAATGACCTTAACAAGATCTTTCTGCCCTTTATAGCTTATCCTGGCTTTTCAGGACAGGTAGCACCCATGCCCTTATTCCTAGTGCTCTTGAAGAGAATACTTCACTATGACTCCATTCTAGCACCATACACTCTAAATCCAGCCAGTGCTAAGGCCAGCGCCACCTTTGCCCTCATGAGACTTTGGGGGAAAGTGTAGACACAGCCACAGCAGTGGCTTTTGGCCTTATTGCAGTGCCATCTCTTTTTATCCCATTGATTCCTTTTGGAAAGGAATTGCTTTCCCTGTGCTATATTATGTTGAACTAACTTGCCCTTCTTTGATATTGGAAGGGATTCTCCGATGAGTCTTTGCCTTGAATCTCACAGCAGACATGGGAGTTGGAATTCTTGGCAGTGCTAGAATTGTTTAGACTTTTGTGATTCTTAGTAATAGACAAATGCAATTTTGCATAACGAGATGGACATAAACTTGGGGAGGCCAGACAGCAAATGTCTCCACAAACTTTCACATTCAGAGGTGAGGCTGCTTGGAAATGGCCAGTCCCTCGCAGGAAGCATGACCTTGACAAGTGAACTCTCATCATCAGCTCTTCCCTTCTTGTCGCTTGGTGGGGCAGTCTTTCTCTAGCAGGCCCCTCTCTCAAGCTGTCTCTACCCTGTGCCCTCTGCAGATGGAATGAAAAACTGTGGGTCAGATAAATCTCTCTTCCTTTAAATTGTGGGTGATGAGAATTTCATGCCAGGACTGGAGAAGTGTTCAGTTGAGTTGCCTCCTTTGTACCACGCTCTCTTTGCCTTGACAGAAACATTGTATGCCGTTGGGAGCAGACACTGAAGCTCTAGGACAGCGGAAACTTCCTTAGGCTCTTAGGAAATGCAGCATCAGGCAAAAACCAAGCAAGCTAGGCATAGACAATCCTGACAGTTTCTGGCTGTTAAATTGTCCTCATTACTTGTCTTGATGCTGATCAAAATGCCTGATACTGAAAGGTAAAGGAAGAAGCTCAGAGTTTGTGGAGGGCTCAGTCCATCATAGGCTGGCTACAAGCCAGGCTGACACATGCAGGGGTGCAACAGCTCATGGCTGCAGAAGATAGCAAAGGGAAGAGGGAGGGAGAGACAGAGACAGAGAGACAGAGACAGAGACCCTCTTTTGTCCCTTATTTTGTGGCCAGTCTACAGGGATTGGGGCACGGCCAATCCAGTCAGTGGAGTGATTCTGCAATCCCCCACCCTAAATTTCAACACCCTGAATCCCAGAATTGTGCTAAAAATCAGTCATACACTCTAGATTCAGCTACCTGCAAACAATTCTATGTCCATCTGAGGATTAAGACAAGGACATCGTCTATGTGCAAATGGTAGCCTGACTCTTATGGGATTATTGTGAAAGAATAGAGAAAGTGTTGATATGTAATTTAGGGCCCACTGCTATATCACCTGACACTTTCTTGATTTCTGGATTTAGCAACTCAGAAATGTCATATTCTGTACAAACACAAGCTCTCTGCTCTAGCATGATCAGTGACTTCCTTTGTTCATAAGATAAAATGATAACTTGGCAACTCTCCCAAATAACTGCCTTACTAGGTTTTTCACTTCTTCGAAACAGATATCCAAATTTTGCACTATGCAGTTGTATTTATGGTAAAGATAGTGAGACACAAATTTCAATGCCCTTTATTTCTTAACTTCACATTTGCAATTTCATATGACTGTTTGAATAAAAGATTCTGCAGTGCTGCACAAGTTTTGTGACTAAAGAGACCTTGACCCAGCCCCCTGCTCTGATATAATTAAATCTCATCTAGTACTAGCTCTTAACTTTTTATTTTTATGGGTTTTGCATCTTGTTCTTCTAAAAATATACTAAAAAGTCCCCCATATTGTGTCACTGCAGATGACTGTGTGCAATTGTCTGTCCCCTTTAGGTTATTAGATCCACGGGGCACAATCTTTGCTCAAATGATTCAACCACTGCTTCTGTTGACTTCAGTTGCTCCAATTTACACACACAGACCAGCACCTGCGTATTCATATACACATGAACTCACACACACACACACACACACTCACAGGCACACACACAGATATATGGACACATGCAGGTGGCACATTTTATTGTGTATTTATTTGTCAGGTGGTAAGATAACTTGGTATTAGAAAACATTGCCAAATATGAAGTGGACCACCAATGTCTACACATATCTGTTAGGTAGGTCTGTCTGGCTCATGAAGTCTGGTTTATCTCCAAAGTTCCACATTGGACATTAGGCAAATGAGCTCAACAATTTTAACCTTCATTGGTATGCCCTTCGAAGGCCAGAGTACTCTCGTCCCTCAAATGGAGAAAACCCAACCTCGGAATGATCACCAGGTAGCTTTCCTCTTTTCTAACGTACATTACTTCATGTTTCATGAGAGCTGAAGCCTCAGAAGACATACTGACGCTTTCTACATTCTGCTGGGAGGAGGAAGTGAGAGCGGAGGAAGCCAGGGTGAGTATAGTTAACAATTATGCATGCAGGTACTGTGTTAGCAACTCTTTCCAAAGCGATGATAAAGTACTTCATTCTTTATTTAACTCTCATAATCACTCTTCTTCTTTATCTAAGAAGCCACATTTTTAGAAGAAGTAAAATTCTAAAATAAGCCAGCTTTCAAGTTTGGCTTTTCCCCCTCTTATAAATGCTGAAAAGAAGGGAGAGTAGGAGGTTTTTAAAATTACTGTAAATGGGGCTTTTAAACTAAAAGTTGATTTCTCAGCAGTTGAGGAACAGTTGAGGTAGTTTATTCAAAGACTTGGGCAGGATGGTTTTCTTTTAGACATTTCAGTGGAATTGAGTTTTTATGTCTCAGTTTTATCAATCTCTGTAATATATTCATCAATCTATTGCCTCTACACAAGACATAAGGTTTTAATAAAAATGAATATGTATTTAAAGGGCAATACTTTGTTCTTAAAACCATTCCAGGGGCTAGGTAATATATACAGGAAAGCAAAAGTATTCCAATTTCCTGATTTATTAATTGCTAGGAATCTAATAAATAAAACACATAAAATGCACATTCAAAGAAGGGGAAATGTATAATCACAGTCCTATAATATCAAATAACAAATATTATATTTGGGACATGCATAGAAGCAATATGAGAAAGCACAGAGCCTGCCTCTGCATTCCGGAAGATCAACTAGAAGTTCTTCGAGAATACTAGGGGCTGATGGATCTTTACAGACAGGAATTTGAGAACTGTAATGGCCTGATAGCTGGAAGACTGGGCTTGAGAGCTCTGAGGGCAGGACTGGACAGAAAGATAGCAAATGGGCAAGACCATCATTGTTTTTCTCAAAGTAAAAAGCATTTTGACTTTAATCTTGTAGTACTAGAGACACAATCAAAGAATGAATTTGCGTTTTAGAGAGAAATGTAGCAAAGCTTTGAGGCAAGAAATAGCAAAAGCTAAACTAGATATTTTCCTTAGAGATTCAGAGTAGAAAAGAAAAGATTATGAATTTTCAGTGGCTAGCTCAGCAATTGGACAAGATACTTATTTAAGGACTAAAGTAGAAAGGGGTGGCTGAAATTATCCACAAGACAGGTTGTGATAGGAAAAGCCATGAACGCCGTTCGTAGCACATTGCGATCGAGTGCCACATGGGACATGCAAGTGAATATGCTCAGTAGATTGTTAGAAACACATCTGAAATGCAGGAGGGATTCTGTTAGGGACTTTTACAAAACACCTGAGGCCAAAATAGGCGCTGCATACTACGAGCCTGGAAAAACATACACACTGAGAATTAGGCTCTGTGTGGAAGAACGCTGAAGAATGTGGGAAGACTGCTATAACAACCTCTCACTGGGTGGAATATAAACAATAGAAATTTATATCTTCTGCTTCGGGAGACGAAATCCACTATCAAGTTGCTGGCAGATTTCCTGTCTCATGAGGTCCCGCTTTCCCAGTCCTTGTGCGTCTTCTACTTATGTCCTCAACTGGCAGGAGAACTGAGGAAACTCCCTAGAGTTTCTTTTACAAAGGCACTGACCTCATTCCTGAGGTATGCCTCCTTCACCACGTCTTCAATTCTCAGAGACCCCTGTCTCAGCATGCATCACTTTGGGATGCATTTTCAGCATACTAACTTAAGAGTGATCACAAATAATAATTTTATAAACAGGGCACAACCAACAATTAAAGAAAGATGTAAAACAAAATTCAGAAAGTTAAGGAGGAATTTGAAGAGCAGCATGCAAGCACTGAAGTTAGGGTTAGAATATTTTGTTAGAGCAGGAAATTAAAACTAGCAAATGTTTCAAAACTTTCCAGAGAAGTAAGGGCAAAACATATGTAATTTAACAAAAGGAGGTCATTACTTATTATTCTGAAGGTCTTTTCACTGCATTGCCATTAGACAGGGCAAAGTCAGATTTTATAGGAGTGATAACTAAAATATAAAAAGAATTTTCGTACATCTGTAAGATTTGAATGGATGGGGAAAGTGTGGTTTAGAGGAGTAGAAATTAACACAGGTAACACATAGGACAGATGACAAAATGTACTAAAGAGGGAACAATCATTCTCTCTCTTTCTCTCTCTCTCTCTCTCTCTCTCTCTCTCTATATATATATATATATATATATATATATATATATATATACATATACTTATATCTATAGTGGAGGTTCTAAAAAATGTCTCCCAACTTAGTTACTGACTGGGTCACAGCCAAGGAACACTTCAGGGCACCATCTCTGAGGACCACTGTGCCATACAGGACACACCAGAGAGGGCAGTGGAGAGAAAGATGCTGACAGCAGTTTCCTGACTGTAATGGCTCTTTAACACGACTGAAGTTGTGGAGCAAATAGGAAGATGCCTGCCTAGGAGGCCTAAGGCAGGTGAGGGTCACAGCACAGACTATGTGGAGAACCATGACCAGCCTGCAATGTTCTGTGCCTTAAATCAGTCCTGTTCCATGCATTCCCTTCCAGTTTTCCATGCAGTGGAGAGAAGGAGGATGTAGAAAAAGATTAAAAATGCATGCGATACTGTTCACCAGCACAGTGAAGAGTGTACTGCATTAAATAATGTTTAAAATCTTCACGACAAGCAGATATTCTTATAGTCAAAGGGCAGATGCTAACAATCAGAAGCCTATCGTGAACTTCAGAAAAGTCACTTACAGAGGAGCCACAGGAACGGCTGCAGTGCGTCCAAATGCATGCGAGTTTGACATCACTGCTGAGCTCAGCAACGATGCTGTAGTGTCCTGTCCCTACTTGTAGGACATCTGTTACAAGGCCCCAGTAGATGCCAGAAACCAAGTACTGACATCTATCCATACTATAAGTTTACTGAATCACAAACACCTCTAAGGAAGTGTAATTTGTAAGCTAAGCACGGTGAGAGATTAACAACAATAACCAAGAGGACAGAATGAGTCTAACAAAATACTACAATAAACTTTATATGAATATAATATCTCTTTTTAAAAATAATTTATTGCATTTGCATCTTTTTCACTGTAAAGAGCACTTTATCACTTCACTATCTGAATTTCCAACAACACTACTCTAATGCTGTAAAGCTATGTTTATATAAAATAAAGGTTACTTGAATGCAAGCCTAACAGTACTCCAGTTCCTTGACAGCAAGTGAGATAGCTGAGATGAATGCTAGGTGACACATGGATGATAGCGTGTGCAGCATGGACACTCTGAACAAAGGGATGGTACACAACCCCGGTAGGTTACAGCATATGAGCAAAAGATTTCGTTACGGTGCTCAGAACAGTATGCAATTTAAATATTAGAAATTATTTATTTTGGGTATTTTACATTTAGTCTTCAAGATTCTGGTTAACTCTTGGTAACCAAAATCCTGAAAAGTAAAAATTATGGGTAAAAAGGATGTCTATTCAACAGAAAGAGGATTGGTAAAGGTGCTCATCACTGCTTACTAAAGAAAAAGATTTCATGCAAGCTGTGCAAACGCATAAGAATTCACAGGGTAGGCTTCCGATGGCCACCCACAGAGTCAGGTGTGGAAAAGTACCAAAGGGTTGTCTCTGCATGGGAGAGTTGAAGAATCCAGCCCAAGGCCTGGAGCTCACTAGGGTGCGCTGTGGAAGTCCATATCAGGAGGGAGGGGGCAGAGAGTCTGTGCTGAAAGCCAGGAGCCAACTGCCAAGGTGAAGGTGAAGACTGAAGAGAATGCAGAAGCTGATCAGCGATTGCTTCCTTGTTTCTCTTTTGTCCTACTCAGCGACACGCCTCCTGGTGGGAGCCACTCACATTCACCATGATCTTCCAGCTGCAGGACATCCCTCCAGCCACAACCAGAACTATGCTACCCAATTTAATTGACATTTCTTACACAATCATTTAACTAACTGTTATGGTTTATGTCTAGTTGTCCCCCCAAAGCCTCATGCAGTCATGGGGCAGGGACTTCTATAGATTAGTACTTGACTCATGAGTCACTGGGATTATGTGGTTTAAGTACTTCTGGGATTATGGGTCTAGCCTAAGGCAGAAAGCCTGAATGTAATATAAAGAGACACAGAGAGACAGACTCAAGCTGTTGCTCTCTGCTACACTGGTTGGTCGGTTGCCTCTGTTGCGATTGCTTCTGTTCTTCTGCCATGAACTGGATACTCTCTGCCCTGTTCCACTCAGTCTTGGACCAGCTGAATATAGATTGAAACTTCCAGTAACTGTGAGCTAAATAAATCTTTCCTTCCTTCATTTTGAGTGTCGGGTATTTGTCCCAGCAATGAGAGAAAAGTAACTAAGACACTAACATAGTAACTATGACACACAGAAACTCTTGGGGTCCAAGCTTGATCTATAAGCAGGAGTTTAGGCTGGACAATTCCATAGTAATGGACATCTCGGGGATTATTTTCCAGGCACATTGGCTGCCATCATTATTGAACTCAATGCCGCAGTGATTAACCTCATAGTATTTAACAAGATTACCCAGAGGCCATGGAATTTTCCTTATTATTAATGACGCTTATCATTTTTAATATCTACTCTACTTTTTTATAATTGTGTTCCTTTTATAAATGAAACAAAATATTTTAACTATTACAGTGGGATAGAAGAAGATGTAGAAGCTATGTAGTGTGAAAAAACATGCCAGGATATATGTTGTCTTAGTGACTTTCTCATTGATAGGAGAGGTATCTGACATCCCTAGCCAAAGCTCAAAGTGTACAGAGGCTTTAGTTCATAATCCTCTGGCTCCAAGGCAGAGTAGAAGGACATCATAGAAAGAAGTCCTGTGACAGGAAGGAGGCAGGGAGCAGCAATGCCACAGCAATGGCCTGTCATTTCCCTTTTACGCTTCAGGCCACGTGCTCTTTGGGTGGCATAACCCACACCCAAGTGGGGCCTCCCACCATCCACACCCAGAACTATGCTAACCCAACCACTGTAGTAAATTACGGTATCTTAATCCACAGCCACACAACCTAAATCCAGCCACCTCTGCAGAGGCCCCCTGCTTCCCACCAGTACATGAAGCTTTATGGGAGGCTCTAGAAGTGAGCCATGGCAGATCTTCTGCAGAAAGGGAAGAGACAAAGAGACGGAGGGAGGGAGGAGGAAGGAACGGAAGGGCATGAAGCGAGGCTATGTGATGTGTACGCGCAAGTGCCAAGCCCCGAGGAAGTTAAGGGCCATGCAATGCGACCCTGGACTAATAATTCAGATCTAACCTTAAAAGATGAGAATATTTATACGGCAGCAAAAATTGTGAAGGTTAAAAACTGTGTGATCACCTCAATAGACATAGGAAATAATCACTTGATGTAAATTATCATCTGCTATGACACAGACAGCAAACCAATTCGGGATGTAAGAGATATTCCCAACATAACAATAGTATATAACGAGTCCATAGCACCATAGTGGATGGTAAAACATCAAAAGCTTTAAGATTTCTCTATAAATTCTGGAACAAAACAAAGTTATCTACTTGTCTACTTCTTTCAACATAGTACTGGAAATACTAGCCAGAAACATCAACCGGGAGAGAAAGAAATAATTCTGTCTAAATCGGAGAAACTCAAATTGTCACTGCTGGCAGATGATATGATATTATATATAGGAAATGCCAAACTCCTCCAAAAAATGCATAGAATGTACACAAAGTTTCAACATATGAAATCAACATTGAAAATCAGTATGATATACTCAAGAGTATATTATCTGAAAGAAAAATCAAGAAAAGCAATACCATATAAAATTTCTACAAAAATATATCATAATACCTCAGGATAAATTTAACCAAAGAAGTAAAAACTCTCCATTAAAAGTTATCATACATTTATAAAATAAGAAGGATACAAGCAAAGACATCTCAGGGATGGCCAGATAGCTCAGCAGATTAAAGTGCCTGCTTAGGCAGAGCGCAGCAAGCAGGGTTTGATTTTTAGGGTGCAGTGGATTCTTAGGGTCCCACCCCTGGGGCACACTGAGATAGGGAGTAGTTCTGCCTGGGCACAGGGAGATGTTGATTGGGACTGGGCATGGTGGCGCACACCTGTAATCCCATCTGCTTGGGAGGCTATAAACAAGAGAATCACTGTGAGACCAATCCATGTAGGGAAACCAGTAGACCCTGTAGGTCCTGTACTAAATACATGAAAAGAAAAGAAAAGGTATCCCAAATTTTCGTAAATAAATTAATACCATTTATGTCCGCACTACATAACACAATCTATGGATGAAATCTCTATCAAAAATACTAACGGTGGGGCTGGGGAGACAGCTCCATGGCACAAGTGCCTGCCTGGTAACTGTAAGGTCATGAGTTCAAACCCTAGTCCCATAAAAAAAAAAAAAAAGTACTAATGGTACTTATCACACATACACATACACACACTTCTAAAAGTTATATATAACAACAACAACAAAAAAAACTCTCAAGTATTCAATACAAAGTTAAATGAAATAAATAAAACAAAAGTTTTATATTACAAAGTTCAGAATCTCCAACTCCCAGGCCTAGAGCTTTTATGTCACACATAAAAACAACATGGGCTGGCATTAAAAAATAGATACACAGATCAATGACACAACAGAAAACAGGAGAACTGGTATATTCATAGCCAACTGATGCTTAACAAAAGTGCTAAAAGCTTGCCTTACTGAAAGAATAGTCTTTCAATAAATGATGCTAGGAAAATTGCTATTTAATGTAGAAGAATAAGAGTATATCTGTATCTCTCATATACAGATGTTAACTCACAATAGCCTGAAAAATTAAATGTACATCTTGTAACTAGGAAACTACAAGAAGAAAACATGAATGAGTACATTGTTGTAACAGGCAAATATTTTGGGATGAGGCCCCAAAAACAAAGGGAAACTGGGCTGGGATGGAGCTCAGCGATGTGTACTAAGCAACCTCCAGGCCCAGAGTTCAATTCACAGTACCAAAAAAGAAAGCTGCAGAGAGAGACCAATCCCCTCACCCACAGAAACAGAAACAAAACAAATAGGATTATATCAAGCAATAGCTTCTGTGCACCAAACTGTTACTGGTGAAGAGCTCATAATATACAGTATCAGAGAAAATATTTGCAAAATATATATTTTCAATGGTTAGTGCTCCATAATACAAAGAGCTCAACTCAGTAGTCATATATCCAACTTAACAATAGATGACAGAATGAAATGGACAATTTTCAGAAGATACACAAATGGCAAAGAATTATATAAAAATGCCGAACACCACTAATCATCAACGAAATGCGAATCAAAATTACAGGAGATATCCTCTTATCCTAGTAAGGTGGGCACAGTAGGTATGCATCATTCTCTTGATAGATAAATAAGACATTTTAGAAAACATTTACTTCAGACAGAATGCAAAGCCAAAGGTATCAATAAATCACCAGGTGAATTTCAGAAGAATGGGTCATTTCTCCAAAACTTGTGAAATCACTGTTCCCCTTGCACCTAAGCAACGCAGGATGAACTACACGATAACCACGGCATAGTAAGGACCCAAATGTTTTCATAATTCTTTTAATGGCAAATAAAGGAGCTGAAACTTAAATACAGCCTAAAATCTTTCTGTCTCACACACAGAAAGACACAGAAATGACGACAGACTGAAGCCCAGGCATTTCTGATCGATAGCCTGTGCTTTCCATCACAGCTTTCCATTACTGTACAAGCTCACAATCCAGGCTACTAGATTTTAAACTGGATTGACTTAAATTCAGTGGAGGAAAAACGTAAGAGAAATTCGATCACCTGTTTTCCGTCCCCTTCAGGATGAGCTGCTAATGTCACAGCAGCGGGAGGTTCCTCAGAAATGCATGGTCCCGGCTTCTCCGGATGATCTGGTAAGGAGTGTGTCTTAGTTTCCTTTTACTCGTTGCTGGGACAAATACCCGACACTCAAAGTGAAGGAAGAAAAGGCTTATTAGCTCACAGTTACTGGAGGTTTCAGTCCATATTCGGCTGGCCCAAG
This sequence comes from Myocastor coypus, assembly GCA_004027025.1. NCBI lineage: Eukaryota > Metazoa > Chordata > Mammalia > Rodentia > Myocastoridae > Myocastor > Myocastor coypus. The sequence continues at coordinate 22,589 of PVJA010002980.1, read as the reverse complement.
GCTGAGTGGAGCAGGACAGAGAGCATCCAGTTCATCGTGGCAGAACAGCAACAAAATGGTAACAGAGGCAGCCAACCAAACATGGCAGCAAAACGATAGCTCCTGTCTCTCTGTCTCTCTTTATATTCCTATCAGGCTCTCTGCCTTAGGATATCCACACTAGACCACACCCACAGTCCCAGCCCTACTCAGATTTAGAATCCCATCAGTACTAAAACACAATCCCAGTGACTCATGAGTCAAGTCTCAATCTATAGAAGTTCCTGCCCAACAACTACATGAGGCTTTGGAGGAACAACCAGACATAAACCATAACAGAGTGAAAGGGAACCTTCCCTAGCAATTGAAGCTCATTCTTCGAAGAAAGAGGTCAGGAAGATCACAGTACTTTATGTCTCTAATCCATTTTCAGCCACTTTCTTTTTTTAATGTAACCAGCTACTGTGTCTTTCTGTTAACTTTGGCTTTGGGATGGCAGTTCATTTTTTGTAAATCAATTTCAGCTAGGTGCTGTATACATGTTGTTTTCATTGTGACTTATTTTTAATATTTCAAAGTCATTAGCATGTGAAATGAAATGTTACTGATCTGCAACAATGTTCAACATAGATTTTTAGAATATAGAAGGTTATCGTGGAAATTTATTCAAGAAATTTGCTGTTTAGTGGCCTGGAGGGATGGCTCAGTGGTCCAAAGAGCCTGCTTAGGAAAGCTTGGGCAGCTGCAGGGACCACGGTTTGATCCCCAGAACCACATGCTGCACCAGCCCTTCCATCAGGGCAGGCTGAGCCGGCCATAAAAATAAATAAATAAAAGCTCTGAAACAAGAAAAAAAAAAAATAAAAAAAAAATAAAAAATTCTTAAAAAACAAAAGAAATTACTGTTTAAGACTTGTATTGGGAGAGAGAAGTTTGTAAGATAGAAACTAGAACATGTTCACAGACAAAGTATAACTTCGTAGTGGTTCTCAACCTTTCTAATGCCATGATCCAGCGATACAGCTCCTCATGGTGCACCAAACCAAAAAATAATCTTGGTGGCTACTTCAAAACTGTAATTTGGTTACAGTTATGATTCGGAATGGCTTTAGGTGACCCCTGTGTTTTGGTCGTTTGACCCCCACTGGGGTCATGACCCACAGGTTGAGAACAATTCACAAGACCAATTATTCCCTCTCCAAAAGGTTCAATACAGGTGCTGAACTGCTTTGTAAATGCAACTTTATTGCTAAAGTAGCCATGCTCATTTGTTTACCAAGCCTATAATATTTACGATCTTGTCCTGAGAGAAAAAGTTTGCTTATGCTCAGTCAGACTACACTATCAATAGAGCTGCATTTTTTAAGAGAGAAAAACTGTACAAAAATGACAGAATTTCAAAACAAATTGATAGGATTTGTGTACCTATGTTCATTATGGGGTTTGGCCTTTAGTTCTCTTTTTTGGTTGGATCTTTTACTGGTTTTGGTATCAAGGTAATACTGGCCCCCTGGAATGACATAGGGGAAATTGCTTCCCTTTCAATTTGATTAGTTTGAGAAAAGTTGGCATTAAATCTAATTTCTGATTGAATTCATATGTGAATCCATCAAGACCTGGGCTAGGGTAGCACTCGGGAGATAGCTGTGTCATCTAAGCATCTGCATGGAAACTTCAAGCACCCAGGTTTGATCTTGAGTACCACATGCATTGCCAGCCCTACAATCCTGGGTGTGCTGTGCAGGTCATGGAAAACACGTGTGGTAGCACACACCTATAATCCCAGTGCTGACGAAGCTAAAACAGAAGGCTCATTAAGACTCCAAGTTGCATAATGAGGCCCTGTACCAATAAATACAGATTAAGAAAAAAAAATCTTGTAAGACCTGGCCTTTTCTTTTTTGGGTAGTTTTTTTAAAAATTATTGTTACATTTTAAATCTTATTAATTTATATTGGGTTATGTACAAATTTTAGATCTGCTTGAACGAGCTTTGGCAATTCATATTCATCTAGGAGTCTATTTCTTTTGAATTTTCTCTCCTGTAAGAGGAAAGATTTTCAAAGTACAGATTAATAATCTGAAATGTATAGAGCTTGTAGTGATTTCCCACTTTGAAACATTCCTTATTATGCAATTTTGTGCTTTTTTTTTTTTTGACGAGGTAGACTAAAGATTTATCAATTTTATTTATCCTTTCAAAATACCAACTCTTCAATCCATTAATAGTTTTTATTGGTTTTTTTGTTTGTTTGTTTTTCAGCCCCATTACATTGATTTCTACTCTAATTATTATAATTTCCTTCCTTCTTTGGACTTTGAGCTTGACCTGCTCTTCTTTTTCTAGGAACTTGGTGTGCACCATAAGATTGTTTATTTGGGCTCATTCTGTTTTCTTGATATGAGAATTTATTGCTATAAATTTGTTAAAACTGTCTTTATAGCATCTCACAGATTCTGGTAAGTTGTGTCTGAATTTTCCTTTGATTTTAGATATTGTTTAATTTCTTCTGTGATGCATGGTTTATTCAGGAGGGGGTGAGTTAATTTCCCATGTATTTTCTTTTGTCAATAATTTAGAGGTTCATCACACTATAGTCAAATAATATACATGGGAAATATGCATGAGATACTTTTTTTTTTTTTTTTTTTTTTTTTTTTTTTTTTTTTTTTTTTTTTTTTTTTTTTTTTTTTTTTTTTTTTTTTTTTTTTTTTTAGCTGCCGCAGGCCGCTTTATGGATGGGTGTTGGGATCCAATGGAAGTCAACTGTACCTGACTGGGATTGCCCACACAGGTGTTTAAGCCACTGAGCTAACCTGAATGGCTCCTGCATGGGATAATTTTGGTTCCTGCGCATTTACTTAAGCATGCTCTATCTGCTAGCATGCGGTCTATTTTAAAGAATATCCAATGTGTAGCTTGGAAGATTGTGTATTCTGATGCTGTTGAGTGGAAAACCCTTGGACTGGGGAAATAGCTCAGCAGCATAGGTGCCTGGCTGCCAAGCAAAGATCCTTGGTTTGATTCACAGTACCCTCCCTACACACACAAAGTGAGTGGAAAACTCTGAAAAGGTCTACTAAGTCCATTTCTTCACAAGTTTGGTTTAGTTCTTGTTGGATGTAATGAGTCAGTGGCAAAAGAAATGGCATGAACACCAGATGAATGTGGCTTCAGAGGACTCATTGAGATTTGTCCCTCAAAGAGCACAGAACCCCAGAAGCGACTCAGCTTTATTTCTGGCTAGTGAACGTGATCTCATAGGTAATTACTTTAGTAAAGGAGGACCACATCCTCTATTGACTTCCACATTTTCCTTGTCATCAGGTTCACACAAATGTTAATTGTTAACATTCCAAGCGGGGGAGGAAACAACAAACTGGGAGCCAGCAAGTGAAGCTACTATCTACCTCCTTGAATCCCAGCTTTCTGGGATTCCCAAGTAAGGACTACAGCTGTCCCTGAGCTCTGTTTATTGATCTTCCCTTCTTGAGATACTAACTAGGCTTTTGTCTCTACATGTTCTTTTATTTCTTTGCTAATTCTTTGCCTAGGTGATCTATGGTTTTGTGACAATGGGTTAAAGTCCTCCATTACAACTGTGTTCCTGTTCATTTAACTTTTCAGGTGTTTCAAAATTGTCTTGTACAGTTGGATAAAATAAAAACATAAAAGAAGCTTTTTAGGTAAGTGGATAAAATTAGAGACTATTGGCATAATTGAATTAGATCAGAGCTACAATATGAAAATATGTTGTCTTGCTAGTGTAAGAACCTGAAAGAGTGAATAAAGTCTGAAAGGCAGAGTAGATACTGTGAAAGGGAAAGAATCTATCCAAGGACAGGAACAACTGAGACAAGGAAAAGGGGGAAAGAGAGAGAGAGAGAGAGAGAGAGAGAGAGAGAGAGAGAGAGAGAGAAGATTAAAGCAAAAACATATAATGATGAGTAGCAAACAAATTTTTCTCCCTTCTCTTTGAGGCAGGATCTCACTGTGCAGTGCAGACCAGCCTTGAGATCACTTTGCAGCTCAGGCTAGCCTCAATCTCATGGTGCACTTCATGTCTCAGGCTGTGCAGTGCTGGGGATAGAGGCATGTGCTACCACATCTAGCCTTAAATAGAATTTTTGAATGATATTTATTATATGTTATGAAGTGAATGATGTCACAAGTATAGAAAAATGCATAACCAAATCATCAGTAAAGGCTGGCCTGATAGCTCAGTGGACTGAAGCATCTGTTCAGGCAGAGTACAGCAGCTGGGGTTTAATCCTCAATAGGCCATGCCTGCTGGCACAACCGTGGGGTGCACTAACGCAACAATTGAGACTGGGAATGGTGGTGCACACCTGTAATCCCAGCCCTCATGAGGCTGAAAACAGTAGAATCACTGAGTCTGATTTACATAGTGAGACCCTGTATATAGACCCTGTAGAACCCAAATTCAGAAAAAAAAGTCTAAGTGGATATTAAATTTTAAAAATGATGGCAAAAGTACATTAACATTAATCTCCTCGGAAAAATACACCACGTCCCTGCATCAATCACACTTATCCCATAACGCTTACTACTTTTTAAGTATTTCTGGAAGTCCTATCATATGTCTTCTGTTCCAATATATTGACGCTCTTGATGTTGTGAATTAGTTCAAACACTTTTCATGGCTATTTTCCATGACGTCAGACTAAAGCAGTGGGGCTGATGAGGCTACCCTGCTGGATGGCACTCAACAGAGACATTCACTCTAGTTTTGATCATGCCTATCAAAGATACTTATTAAAGAAGAATTCCAGACATCTTTTAGAAAGCTGTAAGAATTATGAGATAGAGCCAGGCGTGGTAGCTCACGCCTGTAATCCCAGCACTCGGGAGGCTGAGGCAGGAGGATTGGTGTGAGTTCAAGACCACCTGGGCTACAAAAGTGAGCTCAAGGCCAGCTTCAACTGCATAGCAAGACACTCTCTCAAAAAGCCAAAAAAAAAAAAAAAAAAAAAGAATTATGGGATAGATGTGTTCAAAAAGTGAAAAGTATTTTTGAGGTGGAATAATAGCAATATGTCTCTTACTATAATATATTTTTAAATATGCACATTCATTGTATATTTTGTTATGTTGCCTATAAGAAAAATTATTGAAAATTGACATGAATTCTATTTCTTTTTAATATTTCCTTGCTTTGTCAAATTCTCTACTATGAGTTCTAAATAAATCAATTCTGTGCACTTTGTTCCTTTCCTCCACATATCTGCAACTAAAAATAAAACTCATCAAAGTAAATATAAAAACTCTTACAGTCAACAAGGATAATTTCACACCATTTGTGTTGTCTATATTTTAATACAACTATAAATCATTGGTGTAATGTTTAGGTGTTTATTTTCAAAAAAATTGGAAAATATGCTTAAATATATAAAATCAGATAATGAAAAGAATCAAAGCGCAAACTATCTCAAAAATCAAAAATAGTGGTAGAAATGATCATATTATAGTTGTCAGAAAAAGTTTAAGTAGCTTACAAATTGGTTCACTGGGAGAATATGAAAGACAATATTAGCAGTATCTTTATAGTATTATCATAAATAAATAAAATCAGTTCTACTTGTTTTTTAGGAATCTAGGTATGTAAATAACCATTGTGGAATACTAAATCTACTTGACTTAAGTTAAATTATGATCAATATAAGAAGCAATTTGTTCTTTATATTTTTAGAAGATTGAAACATAAATCCATCTTGCGGTGTAGAACATTTCCTTTAGACTTTTAATTTCTAGCCTTTCATCTAAAACTAATTGCAAAAAAGTTAAGCTGATCATGAGGTCATTGATCATTCCTTGGCAATGGTTCCTTTTTTTTTATTCCTCTAAGAATTTAAAAGTAGCGTTTTTCACAGCTGCAACTTTTGTTTTAACATCTTGCTGTCTTTCACAGGCTTTACGAAAAGCCAACATGTCAAGAACAAACTTTTCTTCACAGTGTCTTTTATGTATTTCTTGAGCCCTACAGGGAAAAGAGAAAGGCATTGTGGCAGTGTTAGATTATCAAAATCATGACAACTAAATTGTTAGTAACGACTATTGAATTTCATCACAACACAAAACACAAGTCCTTAAAAGAAATAACTTTTTAGATAGTTGTATTTCTAGGTAATATTCAGATGGACTAGCACTTGTTAACATTCCCATTACCTCAGACTGAAAAGTCTTATAAACTATCTCTTAAGCTCCCCAGAAGGTATCCATCAATCTGTGCTATACTTCATAGAATTTCTTTGTAAGCCTCACTAAATCCAGATTTCTAGGATACTGTTTTGGATGAAGCGTATTCTTTCTATATTCTTATTAAAACTTAGACTGTAACTGCATTCAGAGACAGGGATTAGCAACCTTAAGGTTAGTAAAAGTCACATGATCAGGTTCTGAGCCAACATAAACTTCTTAGAAGAGTAGGAGACACTGAGATGTGTACTCACAGGAAAACAGCCCCTCATGAACATAATAGGGCAGCTGTCTGCAACCTAGAAGACATGACTCAAACCTCAAGGTATAGTACAGGCCTAAAGGAGTTAATGCTTCAGAGTTGCTTAAAATACTTAGCAATTCCCTTTACTAACTTTGGCATTCATGAGAACAAAAAATGTAAGAAAATAAAACAGATGAAAGAAAGATCATAGTTCTCACTGAGTAATGCTGATTTTCATGAACCTGGATATCCATGTGGCTATGCCTAGGGAGCTCAGCACAGGTAGCTGCCAAGAGAACAGTTAGTACAGCCACTCTTCTAGTTTCAAACCTAGCTTCGAACTTCATAATATTGTGGATGACTTATATATGATCTCTCTGCCCGTTTTCATCTTTAGACAAAGGCAATCCAATTCATTAGGGTTCGTAAGAAGTATACTGTAGTAATCTATCTAAAAGCCTTAAAGAATTGCTTAGCATTTAATAATCATTTAGTGAAAGCTACTACCATTATGTCTGGAGCTCAAGACTGTAGTCATGTCTGAACATATAGTAACTAGAATTCACAGCATAGATAGATACATATAGATAGATAGATATAGATATAGATATAGATATAGATATTGATATAGATATATAAAGGATACTGTAGTTAACTCTAGAGAGTGTATTTAATTAATCATTCTCACTGATACAAATTATAAGTTATGGGCAAAATGTATACAGAATAATACCTTAATGCAATCCAAAAATGAAAAATAATCTATAATAGATTGTACTTAGACTGTAACTGCATTTGGAGACAATATCAACATCAAGCAATTAAAAAATGAAATCATATTACACTATGAATATGAACAGAGAACCATAAAAAACTTAGAAATAAGTTTTATAATATAAAAAGACAGATATTCCAGGCCTATCTCTGAAGATAAGAAAATAATGCTGATGGACATTTTAAAAAGAAAAATTAAGCTGAGTGTGGTGGCTCAAGCTTGTAAGCCCAGCATTTGGGAGGCTGAGGCAAGAGGACCGGTGTGAGTTCGAGACCAGCCTGGGCTACAAAGTGAGCTCAAGGCCAGCCTGAAATGCGTAGAGAGACCCTCACTCAAAAAGACAAAAATAAATAAATAAATAAATAAATAAATAAATAAATAAATAAATAAAAGCTGAATTAATGGATAGCTGTTAATATTCAACATTATTAAGCTTTCAGTTCTCCTAAAATTGATAGCTAAGTTCGAAATAATGCCCATTTATATGACAAGAACATGTAGATAAAAATTAACACTTATATTTGCTTCAAATGCATGTTACATTTTATATTTATTTAATTTAGATCTATTTAGATTGCATTTAACTTAAATGTTTGAATTTATTAAGTTACCATCTGCTATACAAATGTAACGGAAGAACAACCTTCCAACAACCATAAAGACAAATTGAATTCTCCATTTTTTTCTTTTTTTTTTTTTTTTTTTTTTTTTTTTTTTTTTTTTTTTTTTTTTTTTTTTTTTTTTTTTTTTTTTTTTTTTTTTTTTTTTTTTAGCTTTTTGGGACAGGGTCTCGCTATGCAGTTGAGGCTGGCCTTAAGCTCACTTTTGTAGCGCAGGCTGGTCTCGAACTCGCACCAATCCTCCTGCCTCAGCCTCCCAAGTGCTGGGATTACAGGCGTGAGCCACCACGCCCGGCAAATTCTCCATTTTTTTCTTCATTTGTGTCACAAATTAATATGGATGTACCTGCTTGCAACAGGATAGATTATCTCATAGTTTCTGTGGGTCAAAAGTCAGAGCACAGCATGATCAGCTAAATTATGTGCGTTGTTCTCATAGGGTCAAAATCAAGGTCTTGTCCATGCCTGGGTCTTCCAAGCAGGTCTCGAGGTCCTCACCCAAGATTTCCATCTTCAACATTCATTTGCTCCTCATATACGTGTGTCCCCTCCATTTTTAACTCAGGAAATAATGTCAAATGCTTCTCTCATTTTGAGTCTATCTGAATTTCTCTTTTTCTTCTAGATTTAAAGTCTAATGTGATTACACACTGCCCACCTGGATAATCCAATAATCTCCCAATTTTAATGAGGGCTTACTGAAATCCTTAATTACATATGCAGAGTCCCCTTTACCAGCACATTCATAGGTGTAGTATTTCAACATATGCATAGTCCTGGGGATTAGAGTATGATATCCAAGTTCATGGAAGCCATTCTTTTGACTAATACGGGCATGTTATATAATTTGATTTTAGTTACTAATAGTGTACATAGAGAGAATGTTAGCTTTTAACAATGGAAACCTAATCCTAAGATAATAGAAAAGGAATTTAGGATAAATTCATGATTTTAAATAAATACATGTAAATTTAGTGAACTCAACATCAAAGGTCTGCCATGCCTTTTGGAAATGAAGTGCTGTACTAAGGAAAAGCCACATGAGCTTGCATGGGAAGCTCTACAGTTGGGGAAAGTTGGAAATTGCTCTTGTAGATAATGGCACTAGAACAAGTCACTGACAAAATAGGTAAAAAGTTGTAAGTACATTTTCATCAATCTACAAATCAGTTATTTTTTCTATCCAGAATGAATAAAGACAGAACAATAGATTTCTCCAAGAACTTTCTTCTTAAGAAATTGAGAAGCAGGGGAGTTAATATAGACAAGGCAATGACAGAAAAGGTCTTCAGAGTCACTTCACTGAATGGGAAAAAATATGTAAAGAATCTAGGATCCGGATCTAGAAATGAACAGAAAATGCATGCATAACAAAGGTTGTTTGAGCAATGAATGCGATCGCATGTTTGAAAAGTGTGTGCAGGGAAAGTGGTGGAAGAGAATCATTGAAGACATAGCTTTTAATCAAACAACCTATACAATAGTTTAAATTTTTAGTAGCAGGATGACTCTAATTTACAAGGAGGCTCTTATGTGTTTATTAAAATGAGTTAATTGACATTAGATATGTTACTATTTTAATTACCTTTACATACAATGACATTAAATAGCAAATCATGAAGGAAAATTCCATGACAAATGAGAGGGGGACTTTCTTCATATGTACATGATCACAGAAAAGGTAGAAAGTTCAAAATCTCATTAGTATTTCATAAAAGATTGTATACTAATCTTTGGAAATTTCAGCCACACGTTGCTCTCTGCAGAATTATTGTACCCATGTTTATACATGCAAGCCACTTTTATCTTAATATTTGAAATGTGAATTTTAAATGCAAATAAGGGTCTGGGGAGATAGCTCAGTAGAATAAATGCGTGCCTGGCAAGCGCAAGGTCCTAAATTGAATCCCCAGTTTTAGAAAAGAAATTAAATTCAAATAGAGAGCATTTAAATTGCTTGTGAAATTAATGAAACTACACATCTGACACTTCATAGGTCATGTATATATATAGCTTTTGTTTTTATTCCAATATTGGAAATATTAGACAAAACAGGTTTAATATTTTAGCTTCAGTTTCTTATATGTTTATGTTTGGTAGAATCTACTTCTGGTCATACTATTACTACACTACAGAGTAAGAGCTTTATTAAAAAGGTATAATAAAATACCTTCAGTTCCTTTTTACTTCTATTCCCACACTTTTAACAAAAAATATTTGTCTAAAATGCTGCACAAAAAGGAAGGACTTGTTTGTTCATAACTTTTAGCATACCATTGTACTTTTCTTCTTTTGGAACTAGTAGTGGTCGAAATGCAAAACCTTCCACTTTGGGGCTACCGCTTCCCTTGCTCAGTTAAGGACAGGTGTGTTAGTGTATTTTATACTCCCTCGGACTCTTGCAGGACTATGTGCATCGCCATGGAGCTCCTGAAGCTCTGTGGCATAGATTATCATGATGAGTGCACATAGGAAGTGGCCAGGCTAAGCACTGAGCATATATTGTGTGTTTCTCTTTTATCGTTTGCACTACCTTACATTGCCTTTTTTTAGTATAATTATTCATATTTATTTTATTGACTAGTGCTGTTAATTTTCTTGTGGCTTTATTAAAACATTCATAAAAAAACAGGTATGCTACTGGTTGTAGAAATTCAAGAATATGTCTGTAAGGTGATTGGGAGTGTCCTCATGAATTTCAAGTTAACTATGATTATAGCAAAAGTTGTTTGCAGGAGAGCTTTCTAGATAAAAATATAAAGACCATAGTAAATAACAAAGATAATATGCAATTAAACAGGACCAAATAAGTCAAAAGTAATAAAATTGTGTAAGTAGTTATGACATGCAAGGCTTTCACGCTGATGTCTCCTTAATAATGGAAACCTGCTGTCCTGCACTGAGCTGTGTCACTGCTTTCTAGGTGTGCACGTGAAGAACATTCTAAGACCCCATGGTGCCTTGCATCAGGTATACAAATCCTCTCATTTCAACCTCTTTAATTCATGCTTAAATACTCCTGCAAAAAAATATCATCTTACTAAATTAGATACTTTCGATTTCTGCTTAAATTTTTCTCCCGCATTCCACAGCAGTAGCAATGTTTTGAGCAATGACCCCAGTAATGAAAGAGAGAAATTACCACAGAGCCAGTGGAGATTCAGAAGGTCATTAGTAGCTACTTTGAGAATCTTTACTTTCACAGAATTGGAGACATAGAAGAAATGGACAGAACTCTAAAAATGTACAAATTACCAAAAACTGAATCCAGAAGAAACAAGAACTCTCAATAACCCAAGAATAGTCAATGAAATACAAAATGTAATAATAATAATAATAATAATAATAATAATAATAGCAATAATAATAAGAGTAAAACCTACCAACAAAGAAAAGTCCAGCACAGCTGGATGCATAGCTGAGTTATACAAGCAATTTACAGAAGATATATTCCACATACTTCTCAAACTCCTCATTGAAATTGAAAAGGAGGTAACACTCTGAAAATCATTCCTGGAGACAAGAATTATACGGGTACCAAAACCAGAGAAAGAAGCAACTAAAAAAAGAACCACAGGTCAATCTATCTCATGAACATAGATGCAAAAAATCCTCAACAAAATCCTAGCAAATAGAATACAATAAATCATTAAGATGTTTATACAACATGACCAGGTATGATTCATCTTAGGCATGCAAGGATGGTTCGACATATGCAAATCTATAAATACAACACAGTACATAAACAGAGCCAAATGCAAAAATCACATCATCATCTCAGTTGATACAGAAGAGGCTTTTGATAAAATCCAACACACATTCATGTTCAAAATTATACAGAAGATTGAAATACATGGCCTCTACCTCAATCTAATAAAAGCCAGTATGACAATCCAATGGCTAACCTAATTCTAAATGGGGAAAAACTAAAATCTTTTATTCTGAGATTTGGTACAAGACAAGGATGACCTCTATCACCACTCTGATTAAATATAGCTCTAGAACCATTAACTAGAGCCATTCAATAAGAGAGAGAAATAAAAGGTATAAAATATGTAGAGAAGAAGTTAAAATATCATTTACAGAAGACATGATATTCTACTTGGAAGACTCAAAAGGCTCCATCAAGAAGCTATGGAATTAATACACAAATTCAGCAGAATAACAGGATACAAAGTCAATATACAAAAGTCAATAGCATTCCTCTACACAGAGAACAAACACACTGACAGGGAAATGGGAGAAAAAATACCTTTCATAATAGCACAGTGGAAAATGAAATACTTAGGAAGTAATCTAAAGAAGAAAAAAATCTGTTCAATGAAAATTACAGTACTCTCAATAAAGAAGCTGTAGAAGATTTCAGAGGATGGAAATATATTCCTTGCTGCTGGATAGGAAAAACCAACACTGCAAAGATGACCATAATCCTAAAATTGTCATACAGATTTAATGTAATCCCTATCGAAATATCAACAACATACCCCACAGACTTAGAGAAAACATTCCTAAAATTTATTTGGAACCAGAAAACATCTATAATAGCAAAGGCAATCTTGGACAACAAAGACAAGGCAGGAGGCATTACAATTCCTGACTTGAAATTATACTACAAATATACTGTGAGAAAATTAGCATGGTTCTGCAAAAAAGTAGACCTGAGGATCAGTGGAGTAGACTAGAAGATGCAGAAGCGCTACAAACACCCAGATACCTCATCTTTGATAAAGGCGCCAAATATTCTTTCTGCAAGAAAGATAAACTAACAAATAGTGCTGGAAAAATTGACTGTCTATATGCCAGTACTAACACTTGACCCAAGTATTTCATCATGTACTAAATTAAAGTCAAAATGGACTAAAGATTCAAATATTAAAACATAAACACAAAGTCTCCTAGAAGACAAAGTAGGAGGAAATCTTGAAGATGTAGGGGTATGCAAATAGTTGATGAGCAAAAAATAAAACTGCACAAGTAATAGTTCAAAGAATTAACAACCCAGACCTCTTCTTATTGAGAAGCTTTTGCACGTGAGAAGCTACCAACAGAGTGAAAAGACAACTTACAAATTTGGAAAAAATCTTAACTAATAAGCACCCAAACAAAGGTTGCCTATCTAAAACTTATAAAGAACTACAGAGCAGTGGGCCCCAAAATTTAAAGACTCAATCCAGAAATGGGCATCTGAGATGAACACACACTTTACGGAGGAAGAAATACTATAATCTAATAAATACATGGAAAAAATGTTCCACATCACTAGCGATCTGTGAAATGCAAATTAAAGCAGTACTGTGATACCATCTCATCCCAGAATGAATGGCTATCATGAAAAAGTCAACTAACAACCAATGTTGGAGAGGCTGTGGGGAAAAAGGAACACTTCTCCACTGCTGGTGGGAATGTAGACTGGAGCAACCACTATAGAAATCACTACGGAGACTTCTTAAACAACCAGGATGGAAAATTCCATGTAATCCAGCTACCTCCCTAGTAGGAGTTTTCCCAAAAGAACTGAAAACCTATCATAGTAATACATATGCACCTACATTCACATCAGCACTATTTGTGATTGCCAAATCTTGGAAACAACCAAAATGCCTGTCACCTGAAGAATGGATGGAAAAGTTATGGTGTTTTAATACAATGGGGTATTACTCAGATATAATTAATAATAAACTTGAAGCATATATATATATATATATATATATATATATGCATCTTAAAGATATACTCATAAGTGAAATAAATAAGTGTAAATATCATATAGTCTCTTAATGTAAGAACTCAGAAGAAGAACTAAAAATGGAAATGTATAACACAGTTAAATGTAAAGTGAGAATTTAAGGATTGAATAATGAAAAGAGAGCAAGAAGAAAAGTTAGGAACTATGGCAAGGGCAAAACCATACATTTATATACACAAAATTGTTAAGCCAATAGTCTTAAGAATCTCCATCATGTTTGAAACTAGAAGTTAATTGATAGAATTCTATATGCTGGCATCTGTGAGCTAAGCAGCTACATTGAGAATAGCACTGTGCAATATGAAAACCATGCTTGGAATACCTATCATTCTGGTCCTCTACATGAACACTGCATCTAATTTCATATCAGTTATTGCTATACCCTCTCTCAAGTAAACATTTGCTTATAAAATGATAATAAAAGTGAATAAAAGAGAAGGAAAATGCCATAGAATTGGCTTGTTACAATTTAGTATAAGTGAGATTACTAAAATTTCCATGTAAATTTGATATTTAGATTATCAATGATTTTTGGAACATACCTGATCCATGTTATGTCTAAGGTGTTTGATACTTAGAAAAATGGTGAAGTTAAGCTCAAGTACCTATGCTATACAGTAATAATATGATTAAGCTTCTTTTCTGAATGGTTAACCAATTTGTAGACTAAAAAGTTAGGAAAAGCAACGATAGGCTACAAGGATAGCCAATATTTTGGTCCTAGTCTTTTGGTCAGTGAGGACTTGGACATAAGAGAACCTTTATTATAACATCCTATTACTCAATGGTGTCCCAAATTTTCTGATCAAGAAGATTATAGAGCTACAGAGGAAAGTGATCAATGCAGAATAGTGTGCCTAAGAAGAGACACCTAGAAAAAAAAATTCTCTCAGGCTTTCACAGAGAGCAAATTGGTCAAGCCATGGCCATGACTCATACAGATGGCTTACACTGACAAAATGTCTACAAACTGCTATACATGGCTTGAGGGTAATTCCGGAGGGGATTTTATTGATCTTGTCAGATACAAGGTTACATTTTTTGTGACATAGATCTTGTTCTATCTTGATCTTAACCATTCAGCAGAAAAGTCTACCCATGAGGTATAAGAAGGAAAGCTATATTAATATGCTGAGCTGTAAAAGGGTCAAGTCGACAACTTCTGACATGGCCAGTTCTGCTGAAAACCCAATACTGTTATGGGCTACTGGACTATATTGGGTTATTTTGCTGAATTCATGTACCTACAATATTTGAGTGAAAATGAAACATCAATCTCTGACAAAACAAAACAAACAAGGAGGATATAGATGAAGGATCATTTTGTTGTAAAAAACAAAAAAAAAAAACAATAGTTATATAGCTACTTTCTCTTAGTTCAATAAGAAGAAAGATTTGTACTAATAGTGCTCAACAAAATATCATTTCTGGATCTTATATTATGAACAAGTACTATGAAGACATTATACCATGTATTAATTATTGTAACTGTCCTACTAACCTGTTTTGAAACTATTCCAATGCTACTTCTTTCTCATTGAAATCATAAAATGAAATAAAATTAATGACCTCAGTAATTATTGAGGTTCATCAGCATGCTTTCAGGTCAACTTATTGATATAGACATGCAGATCAATGACCTCAAATAATATCAGAACTGAATAAAACATAAGACATTTATTTTCTTTTTTCTCTCTCTCTCACTTTTGAGTCATGGTACCTTTCTGATTTGTTTTGTTCATATTCAATGTTTTACAACAATTAGAATAATATTCAATAATTCATTTTGGGATATACTGATATAGGCAACACACTGGCTTTTGCTGTGTGTTTGCAAGGATGTTACCTCTGCAGAAATTGGCAAGAGAGAAAAGTTCAATAGGAATTGGGAAGATCACTTGACTCTATCTGGTACAAATAAATTATTGACAGTCATTTAATTTACTGTCAAAAAACCAAACTGATGAGACGTCTATCACATTTTTTGATACCAGTCTGGTGTATACTGGGCCAGCTTTCATCATCTTTTCCATAATACACTTTTAATAAAGTATAGAAATTACTTCCAAGATAAAGTATCACTTGAGAAAAGTAATTACGAATTTGTAGCAGAATAATAAACTTTTCATACTGAAAAGAGTTGTTGCTTATAACTTGGGAAAGACAAATGTTCTTTTATTTAAAATTTTTCTAGCTGAACATGTCTGCACATGGCAACAAAAAGTTTCATATGGAAGCAAATCAAGTTCAAGGCCAGCTTGGGCTACGGAGAGATACCTTCTGTTATACTAAAGAACAAAAAGCGCTGGGAATATTGTCCAGTGATAGAATGCCCGCCTGGCATGGATAAGACCCCAAATGCAATTTCAAGTTCCATAAAACATACACACAAAAACCACCAAATGATTTGGTGTATTTGCAAAACACAATTACAATGTTAAAGAAATGAGTGGTTATAAATTATCTCCACGTATTTTAACAAAAATCAAAAAAGTTGTGTATATACTTTTTCTGTATACAAAAATGTATGCATATTTAATGATAGGTAGGGCAAAGAACAGTAGTATAAAACTGTGATTGATTAATTCCAAAATGTGAAAACATGTGAAGGATTTTGAAAGGGCAAAAAGAAATTACTTGGGGCTCTATCTCGCATATATTTCGGAGCTCTCTATGCCTTTCAATCCCTTTGAACTACTTTACTACGCTATAACTTGAACAAATTGTGAATAGTATGATTCCTTTCTAATTAATAATGTATCTAAATTTTGTCTAGTGAGTTTACACCTGCTTATTTTCCACTAGCTACTGACTAGCTCTGAATATATTGTATATTTATTTTGGTATTCTTCATTTTCTCTCAATATTCATACTCTAAATTATCATTTGGACTAGTTGTACTATCTTATTTTATTTTTCATTGCTGGACTAAATAAAAATTTGGAGTGTGCATATATTCGTATGACCCATGCATTTATGAACCTAAAATATTTTATTTAATAGTTAATGAAATTTCAATTAACAATATACAGGCTGAAATATTTTGAATCAATTTTCTTTGATCTTCTATTTCACTGTTTTGTTTAAATAAAAGGTATTCATTATTTTAAAAGTAATTTGTTTGTTGTGTTTCTCTGAGACCAGTTCTCCAGAGCTTGGATTGGGGGTTGTTTTCTGACGTGTTTCTTTGTTTGTTTGGTTCAGGGACTTGAATTCAAGACTTTGTCTTTGCCAGACAGGCACTGGGCTGCTGAGCTATATGTCAACCATTTGTGATATATTTCTTCAAAAGAAGGTTCATGGTAAACTACATCATTAAAATTCACCATTTCTTTCCACAGGATTTCTGATGGTGTTTACCATGTCACTGTACATTGAGATGTAGTGACATTTTTCTAATCAAGTTCATCTTTGCAAGGAATTAACACTTTCAATTGCTCTCCTGTATAAACTTCTATAAAAATACACATCGCCACATTTTTATCCTCAGGCATTACGTACCCCAAATTTTCAAACTCACTCATTCTATTATCTCTGCCTGCAGCTGTGTCTCACCATCTGTACTTTTTCCAAATCTGAAAGATAATTGTTCTTTTCTTCTACTTTTTGTAAGAATTCAAACTTAACGCTGATGTTTACCACTGGATGATGAATCCTTAGAGGATCGAGAATGGTGTTCCACTTCACGTGGGAGGGCAGAGCAAAAGTGAAGTGAATTAGCACTTGATATTTAGTTAGGTCAGCTTTGTTCTGCAGAAAACCCTGGTCAAAACTATGCCATCTTAACATGCTGAGTTTTCAAACTGAAGGAAAATGAGGGAACTAGAGAAACAGCAACAACATTTCTTCCACAGTGCTCCTGTCCCCTCCCTTCCATAGACACTGTGATGGAGGTCATGGTCTGTAACTAGAGTGAAGGAACACTGCACAGAAAGGTCACAAAGAATGGGAACTTGCTGAGTTCGGCCCCGGGTAGTACCCTGTAGGCCACACATCCTGCTTGTCCAACCACATTTCCACTCAGCAGTCCATTCTTTATCAAAATTCTAGGCATAATTATAGTTTCTAATGAACTCCTGACTATTCATTTCCTTTTTGAACTTTTAAACAATTATTCATTTATTTCTTTGATATGCAGTCTCACTGCACTGGTCAGACTCATAGTGAGCCTCCTGTTTCAGCTTCCCCAGTGGTGGGATTACAGGAGTGTGACACCACACCTGGATTTAGTGGCCTATACCCCGCGTCTGGGGCTCCTGAGCCAGCACAGTATGCAGTACTGGGGACTGAACCTGGGTCCTTGCACTTGCCAGGCAGGTACTTAGACTGCTTAGATATCTCTCCAGGCCAGTGGCTATTCATTTCTGAATGTTGGCATGCTTAGTATAACTTTTGCTTAAATAAATTTGTTATTTTTTCTCTAGTGAATCTCTTTTTTAAAGAAATCTCAAACATGAGCCATGCAATAGAAGAGGAAGGAAATATTTTATCACTTATATTTACTATGTACTAGAAATTCTAATTCTCTCTTGATAACTTTTATACATTATTGCTTGTATTGATATTTAGCTCTGGTAGTCTTTTTGAATTATACCTTATGTCCCACTTTGGTCTTTGGTTTATTGGGGCACATGATCTTTATGCCCCCATATTCTTATGACAGGAAGCTTTAAGAATTCAGAGTATATCACTGCTTGGGTACAAATACTTCACTTGTGATGTATTTCTTTTGGAGAAAGAATGTCTTTTCCTGCCTGTTTAATCACTACTTACTAATTTCACTACTGCCAAGCAATATGATCTTCATAACAGCACCGACCTTTGTGTTGGGTATGCTATGTCCAGTGCCTTGGCAGAGTGCCTGTCAGCAAACAGAGAGATCCGAAAGCTGAAAGGTGGACAGCGGAGGTTAATTGAGTTTCTCTAGAGCAGAGCAGTTAGGTGAAGAGGGCAGGAAGCAGACCACAAAATTTCATGTGAGATGATATTAGAGGAGAATACACTTCTGGGAACACTACTCGGACATTCAGCTTCACTCATTTGGGAATGGTAAGCTGTACACCTACCAAAGTAGGAAAGGATACGATCAGAACTTTATTTACAAACAGTTGAGGTCCGTATGGCAGTAAGCAGGTATGCCAGGTAGAATGGAGAATAGGTATACAAATATCTCTGGGAAGAGTTACGTCAGTGCGTATGTTAGGAGAGTTTGAAATGGAAAAGTAGAACTGCAAAAGGATCTGCCTGGAGCACGCCTTCAAGGAGTGATCTGGTAGGAAGACCCTTAGGTTTTTGCACTGGGAGAGGCTGAATTGGGAAGGATTCAGGTCTCTGGCACTGCGCAAAGGGCTAGAGATAATGTTGTGCAGGACATGAACAGCTGAATTAAGTTTGGCTTTGAGCAGTAAGACTAAGAGGAGGAGGGAAGAGAGCAATTCTATTGTCTAACCCTTGATGCTATATTAGTGCTATATGATTTCTCCTCTTCATTCACATTATCTAAAATAGAATGTATCATACTACAAGGAAAATGCCATCATTAGGGGTTAGGGTGGATATCTCCATGGCACAGCTGCCTGTCAGGCAAGTGCAAGGTCGTTACTTTGAACCCTGGTCCAGCAAAAAAAAAAAAAAAAAAAAAAATAGTCATCAGTAGAATGTATTTAGTATGAAATATTCACATGAAAATGACTTAAAAGCTTCTGTCATATATAAACTATACTCACCTGAGTTCCTTCATGCGCTTCAGTACAATGTGTTGATATTTCTCTGCTTTACGTTTTTCTTGAACCATCAATTTTTTCTCTCTCAGGACAGCATCATTCATGTTCAATCTGTCAATGTTAACCATTCCTTTGAGCAAAAGGGTGCGCTCGTTACTTAGGCTTTGGATTAATAAGCGGTCTGCAGCTTTCTGCTTCTTTTGTTCTAGAAAAAGCATTCTTCTCTCTTTAACTTTTGCAAGATAGTTTAACCGCTCCTGCAGAAGCTGCTGTAAACCTCTCTGGACTGTATCCTTATGTCTTTCAATTAGCCTCAGTTCAAAGTCTTTTTTCTTGATCATGTTCTCCTCACAAGTTAGGCTAGTTCTTTCTCGGGCAGCTTGTTTCATGGCTACAGCTGTGACTTTTTCTATATAAAGTTCCTGCTTTTTTTGCTCTGCGTAGTACGCATCAACATCATTCAGCATTTGGAGTTTTAAACCAGGTCCCTGTATAGTAAGTTTCTTCCTTCTCCTCTCTGATACTGTGTCTTTTTTAATTAGTGGTTTTGGCTGAGTGATAGAAAATGGCTGGGTGAGGGCAGGAAAATTAATTTGTTTTTCTTTCAATTGTCCCATGTACCTCAGTGGACCTGAAGTGCATATGGGTAGTTTGAAAGATGATACACTCAAACTGGTATCCAATTCTTCATCCACAATTTCAGTTATAGGCTTCTGACCTACAGAAGACAGAAGATACACATAAGACACAAACTCATCTGATTTTCTGCCCAACTTATTTTAAAAGCTATATTAATAAAACCTGAGGAGAACTTGTTATGTACTTTACCAGCCATTATTTTCCTCAAGTTCTTTTGAAATTTGGAATTTTACAAAGGAAAATGACTATTAGGATTGTTTGATATACAAATGCATTGACTTGGATTTTTACATTTTCTCTATTATTTCTAATAATTATTTAACTTGCACTGATTCGATAACAGCATCTGTTCTTACATAAATTTTAAGTAGGGTTTGCTAATATAAAAACTTTTAAAAAATTCAGCTGAACAGAGTAGCTCAGTAAAAAGCAGGTGAGAGTTATTTTGGCCCCAGAGTCAGAAGTTTCAATCCCTGTTCAGCACGTTTAAACACACATAGGACACGGTCACAGGCCCTGGGTGGAGGAATGCTGCCTGTGTCCTGGAGCTCAGGATCCGGAGAGAGGCAGAGTGAGGAGACCCTTTCTAACCACCCCCAACCACCTGTCAATTCCACCCATGCCCCAGTCCATAGCACTGGCCAGTTATAACACCCCATAATTCCATTGCCTTCCTGAAACCCTGCTCATGAGTACATGAGGTGTTTGTGGTACATCTTTAGTCTAAATCATAACAGCTTTTATGATAGCAAAGGCAAAAGATCTCTTTATGTTTTAGCATTTCTGAAAATCTCAGTGGTACTTTACTTCCTTAAGCATTCGTTCCTCTGGAAACCTTTCTGGCAGACTCTGTAATGCCCTGCTGTACTGCTTGCTCTTCTGCCTTTCAGATTGTCCTCCCTACTTTTGTTTACAAGAACTTCTTTTCCGTCCTTCCTTCCTTCCTTCCTTCCTTCCTTCCTTCTTTCCTTCCTTCTTTTCCTTCTTCCTTCCTTCCTTCCTTCTTTCCTTCCTTCCTTCCTTCCTTCTTTTCTTTTCCTTCTTCATTTTATGTATTTGGTACAGTGTCTCACTACGCAGGTTCAGACTTGTGGTGATCCTCCTGTTTTCAGCCTCCCTAGTGCTGGGATTACAGGAGTGTGCCACCACACCTGACTAGGATGCTGTCTCGGCACCCGCGAGGAGGGGGACCAGCATGGTATACAGAACTGGGCATTGAAACTTGGTCCCTGAGCTTACCAAAGCAGGCACTGAGTCCATAGAACCATCTTGTCAGGCCACATGTAATTCCTTTTCTATGAAATCTCTTCATGTTGGGCTTCCTGAAGACCTCACACGAGTCCCTTTTATCTCTCTACTGTATAAGTGGATATTGCTCCCAGATATCACAGCTACTATCTGTATTCATAACCCTCAAATTCGTAATTTTTGCTTACAAATCTTTTAGATATACATTTAACCTTAACATGTTCCCAAGCTCTTCTTTGCTGCCAGAAATGTATTCTCTTTAAATTTAGCCCTTCTTATCTTAGTAAATAATGCCTAATAGTTTTCTGTACCACTACAGATTTGTTAATAGGTACTGTAGATTTTACCTCCTAATGAAGTTCCATTGACCTTTCTTCCTCTCCTATGCTCTATTCTGCCTCTTACCCTCACTATATCAATGGCTTAACTAGTGACTACATATAACAATATATAAACCATTCATCTTTTGTCAAATGAAATATCTCAGATTTTTGTAACTACATGCATGAATTGTGGGGTAAGAACCTGAAAAATTACTATTAGGTGTCAGAGCTTCAAAGACAAAAAGAACGCCAAGTCATTTGACTACAGTTTTGCAAGTATGAAGTTTGTTTTAACTTAGTTGACAAAATACTGGGTATATACCTTGAATCAATAACTTAAAAATGAAAAATGTCCCCCTCTCTCAATAGTTTCATGCTAGTGAAGGAGGCAAGGTAGAGAAAATCAAAATACATTGATGTGGCAAATATTAAGATATATACATGGAGCCTCGAAGCCATTGACAAAATATTACATCCTCTGTGTGCCACAGTAAATTGTTTATCTGATCAGAGATGAGATAAAGCCAGTGCAGACGATCTTGGACAAATCTGAGCCACACAGCTCTGAGTTCCCTTCTTGCCAATCCCTTGCCTTGGGCTTTGTCCATGGATCTCTTTGGTTCAAATTTAGCAAGAAATCTGCACCATCAGTTGTGCAAAAAGTCCACTCCCTTCACATTTGATCAAACTTCATATCTCCCAACTTCTACATCTTATCACTTTGGCCTGTCTTCAGAAAGAATTTTGGAAAGCGTGTCTTGGAAAAATGTCCCTTTTGTACAACTGCATTACTGAGTAATCATTATTCAGGACAGGAGAGATATTAGACTCACAGCTAAATTAAAGAAAATTAATGATATTTTATAGCTGAGGGGCAGAAGGAGGGATTAGTGGATGAAAAATCACTATTCAGCTTGGGTATTGAGAAGTTGATAATGAAGTTACAGTTTTTTTCTTAACCTCTTCCAATTTTATTTCTATTTTCCCAAAATTTGCCGCTATTCCTTTTGATAAACCTATATTTCAAATAAAATAGTCCCTGCTTCTCAATAGTACATAGGTACTTCTCATCTTG
>PVJA010002979.1:60155-99898 GCA_004027025.1 Myocastor coypus | reverse complement strand
TCAGCTCCCAGGGGTGCGATTTGGGTCTGGGCTGGAGCAGGAAGTTAGTCGCGGGAACGGAGAAGCGGCGCAGAGGGGCGCTGGGAGCTTACCCGCAGCGTGTGCGCAGGCTCAGCTCCCACGGGTGCGATTTGGGTCTGGGCTGGAGCAGGAAGTTAGTCGCGGGAACGCAGAAGCGGAGCAGAGGGGCGCAGGGTCTTACCCGTGACGTGTGCGCAGGCTCAGCTCCCACCATTCACTCTTCATAAATCAATTAGATGCTTTCCCAATACCAAGTTCTATAAATTTGGGCCCCTTTTGTCTTTGTATAAAGCCCTTAAAATTCCACATGTGAACAACTGAGATCATAGTAAGTGTGTGATCGTGTACAACACAGCTCTTCACAGAGAAAATATTGCAGGGAACTCTCCTTAGACTTTCAAAGACCCGAGATTTTGACTGCAAAAAATCGACACATCACAACATTAGAAGATATTTCTCTTGTGAACCAAACATTTGTAAATATACGGTGATGCAGACCCAGGAGCAGTGTGGAAGTGTCTGCCCTGATGTGTAGTGCGCTTCCACACTCCATTGCTTCACTCCCATCCCCTCTCTTCCTCCTTCAGCACAGATTATTTCCACTTGCACTGTAGCTGTGGCTCATCAACTTCCTCCTGGAATGAGTCTAGCTCAGGACCTCTGTGACTTGAAGCCTGTATCTGGCATCTAGATGGTCCTCACTCCTTCTGCTCAGGCTATGTTTAATAACACTCATTTTTCCCGAATGTTTATCATGAAACTTCTTTTTGCTAATTCCTGCCCAGTTGTCTTGAGCCTGCATTTCAGATTCCCTTGCTAGAAGTTTAAAGGTTCTTACCATCTCACTCAAAGTAGACCTGTTGCTCTGTATTTCTCTGTATTGACGGGCTTGCAGCATTCTTACTTTCTGAAGTGGAAGTTCTCCAGCTCTTACCTTTGTGGCTTACACTCTACACGTGACCTTTGTCTCCTACATTTTGCTCATGCATTAGCATCACCTGATCAGACAGGTTTAGGGTCTCATTCTCCTTTGATTTTATTCAACAGTATCCCCCCTCTTAGTACTGATGGAATGTGATGAATGATTTCATTTGCAGAATACAAATGTAAATTTCATCTGTAAGGATTAAGGAAAGCATGAAAATGACAACTGCCAAGGACTCCTCAGCACACATGGAATGGCAAGTATCAAAAACTAACCAGAAAATTAATTAAGCATGAAGGAAAAGAGGATCAGGTGGTGGCAATGCAATGGCCCATAGACAATACAAGGCAAGGATCTATAATTATTGAGTCATTCAACTCTGTGTGCTGTCTAAGGACTACTCTGGAGCTCATGGATAGACCAAAGATACCTCATTTATTGAAATTCTAACAGCCAATAACAAAGTATTGGGAAGCAGGACTTTTCAGAGGTAATTATATCATGAAGCTGAAATCTTTACAGTGAGATTCATGCCCTTATTAGAAGAGACAGGAGAGAGCTTGTTTCCACTCTGTGCTCATTAAAACACTGCAAAAGCACAGCAGTCTGTGCATCATGAAGAGAGCCCTCATTAGACACTAGACTTAGGTCTTGGACTTCCCAGCCCTCAGATCTGTGAGAAGTTAATGCCTGGTACTTAGCCGCCTATTCTATCCAAGTGCACTATAAACACATCTGTTTGAAAATAAATGTTACACAACACCTTGGGATTATTATTTCCAGTGTACTATACCATCATGGGGGTTAAACAGTCTTAGTCAAATTGAGTTCTAAAATATGTAAAATTAATGCTATGAAATGTCTGAAGAAGAAAGATATCAGGTTTAGACAGGTTTAGACACCCCCAGTCCCTAAAAAAGGGAAATTTTACTTAAAATTGGATTTTAGTGTGCTGAAAAGTGGTACAAAAATATCAGTCCATAAAAACTATGATTTAGTAGTAAAAAGCAAATAGGACATTAATCTTCATTAATGTATCTTTAAAATATATTTGTGAAATAAAATTTTAGGAGAAATGAAGATTTTTTTTTTCCTATTTAAAATGGTACGGAAAAAAAAAAAAAAAAAGAGAAACCCTGAAACAAAACATGTGAAGTAGTTAGCAGTGGGTTACAATTGGAGCCACTAATGGATACAGAAAAAAATAGCTATTCCTTGGTTGACTAAAAGTGCTTTTATACCAGACAAGGAATGGAGAGTGAAGTAGGATGGGAAAGGTGGTTGTTTTAGGGTTGAAGGCTTCAAAAGTATGTGAATATTGTCAAGAATAGAACATAAAGTAGAATTTCTACTCTTTGCAGTTTTAGTCTTTCCTTAATGAAGAAATAAGGTTTCTAAAATTTTCTTCGCATTTGCCTAATATTTTAATTAATTTGTTTTCTAGATAGTTTATGTCCTCAAGCCATCAAATTTATTTAATATTTTCCTAGTACTATGACAACAGTGACAACAAAAGTTAGCTTGGCACACTTCCTGATAGGTGCAGCGTACAATGCTCTTGAACCATTTAACTGTTTTTATACACGTTTGCATTACAATTTGTCTATAGGACCCAATAGTACCTGGTGCATCATTTTGACTGATATGAGAGTACAGGCTGAAAATTTCTCATCTATTTTGTGTCTTCATTTATTTAATATCACTTTTATAAACTTAGGTAATTCAACTGGTGGACAGTGAACCAACTGGTTTCAGGAAACTGTGTAAGGAGTCAATCCCTCTCCCTCCAAATTAAATATTATTATGATTCAATAAAATTATATCATGCCCTGCTTTAAATCCAAACGCATACGGTCTTCAACTTAAAATGATTCAACCTATGATTTCCTGGCTACGACAGTGGTAAATTGATGTGCACATCTACTACAGCTTGTACTTTGCATGTTGGATTTAGATCTTTTCCCACAAAAAATTTGTACTAAGATATGTTTAAGACATTGAACAGGGGAAGAGAGCAGCAATTCCTAGTTATCAAAATGATCTTGAGAGTAAAGAACTGTTACTTTTTACATATTATATGACTAAGCTATAATTTTCAGTAGGTTATATATGCTAAGAACATATTCAACCTCAGATATTTAAATTCATGATATCTTCATCAGTACATAAACCTAGTGCAAACTCAGGAGTACCTATATAATCTTGGGCATAGCATGCCTAATCTGATTGTGTGTACATAATGAGTAGAGTCTGATTTAAAAACTATGCAATCTGTTCCATAATAAATGGATATGAAAGCATACCTTGGTGTTTAGGGAATATTTATTGAGCCTACCATGCCTGAGTAAGCAAGTCAGTATAGTAGCAAGTGCAAAAACAGTGCTTGCATTATTGCAGGTTTCAGATACAGCCAAGTTAAAGTTCAATCATCTTCTCTATGATTTTAACATTAAAATAACTTTAAATTTATGAATGTATTAATACTTTTGTAAAAAGCAAAAGGTTATTGAGTTTATGTTTGCAAAGGTTATGAACGAATCTCAAAGAAAATCAATCCTGATAGGCTTCCATGAACAAGGATTCATCTGAGATTATTAATTTGGCACCAAGCTGGTTATTTGGGCAACATATGACTAAACATTGGCTTTGGTGATGGAGATCAGAAAATGATCTCAAAAACAGCATTTAATTTGGAATTTGAAGGCTACTTAAATTTGTTTAAGGTTTTTTTGGAAGAGGTAGGCAATAACACCAGAAAATATTTTATAGGTCTGTATTTTTAACATGAGAAAATAGTCCAGAGTGAACCTGATGCCCAGGATGGCAAGATGGAGAGAAGATATCATTGTAATCATAATAAAGGAAGGGTTACAAGAAATTTAAATGGAGGGTAATTTAGGGCACTTCTGAAGGCTTGAAAGGTCAGAATGGCAAGTGAATGGAAGACCAGAATCAACTGGAAGGTAGGAAGCTATTTGAATTCTTATACAAGTGATCAAGGTAAACAATTAAAAGCACATGAATTAAGGCAAAAAGCAGGGAAGCCACTTCCACTATTCTAAAATCTTATTTGCACCCTTCTCATTCGTTTTGCAGTGAAGGAGAGTAATGTATCTTTATTTTTTTTTCTTCCTGACTTGTAAATGAAATATTTCTTCTCTGTCAACTTCTATGGCAACCAGCACACAGCACTGCACTGAGAGCTCAATGGAATGATACATCTGAACATATTTTTGGAAAGACATACTAACTAGTTACTCTGCATTCCCATATCCACATTTATAAATGTGTTAGTTTGCATTGCTGTGAGAAGAAACTGAGATACCTCAAGTTAAAGGAAAGAAAAGGATTATTGTAGATAATGGTTCCAGAGGCTTCAGTCCAAGTTTAATTGCTTTGGGCTCAGTGGCAAGGCAGAACACCAAGTCAGGGAGCATGGGTTGACGTAATCTGCTCAGCTATTGCTGGCCATGCAACAGAGAAAAAGGGGAGGTGCAATCCCAGCATGCCCTTCAGAGGCACTCCGCCAGGAACTTGCCTTCCTGCAGTAAGGGGCCCCTCTTCAAATGATCCTGTAATACATGCTCCTTTGGGTGAGCTTAAGCTGTAAACAGCAGCAACAACATGGAATTAGGCTGCTTTCACTTTGTAGTATTTATCATTATTTTTGAGGCAGATATTTCCCTCGTAATTTCTGGTCACTCTCATGAAACATTCTCAGTTTACCAAATACTTTCGTGCTTCTTTTTGTTGTTTTGTTTTTTTGTTTTGTTTTTTGTTAAGTGTTAGTTGTCTCTTTAAACTCAGGTTGTGTAAATTAAAATGCAGTCCGTTAATTTTCCTGAATTTCTTGACCATGAATGGCATGCATCCCTCTAATAATTCAGACCAGAAAGCTTAGCTGTCTGTGGATGCAACCCCTGTACAGGTTCACGTCTGTGCTGCTTCCATGTTCACCTTGCTACCATGTTCACCTTTGCTAGGCATCAAAAATGGCTCAAAAACTATAACTGAAGAAATTCAACTGTTTTTGCTGCCTCCTGTTCTATGCTGCCATAAGATAAAATTTCTTTAAATTGAGCGTTTTTCACATTATTCTCTTGTCCCAATACCTATAATTGCATTTAAAAATGCAATCTCTTTTTCTAGTCCCATTTCCGGCTTCTTGTCTACAGTGAGTGTTCTCTATGTATAGTGTATATCCTGTTTTCCTGACTTTTGGAGTGGTCTTTCCATGGCCATTTGGAACAGCATCTCTTGTGGCGACTGTGGTAAAATTCTCTCAATTACAAAGCACAGCCTTGAATACCTAAAATCCCACTGTGTTTTAATCCCTTAATTTGTACCTTCCACTGTAATTTGTATCATGGAAAATAACTGTCTTATATCTCAGTAATTCACTGGACTGTAAACTTCTTGTGGGCAGAGACCATGTTGTCATTCACAACGCTATCAAAAAACCACACATACTGGAAATTCAATGAACATGGTATCTACTTAAGTGGATTAGGCATTTCCTCAAAGCATGCACTTTTGCAACTAGAGGGAGCTGTTCCCCTACAGATATGCATGCCTCATTGGGTCCTGTGCTATTCTGTTTTTCCTTGTCAACATCACCATTGTAGTCATTATCTATAAGATTCTTCAAATATTTACATATGCAATGCTTGTCCAATTGAGTTGAAATTGTGTGTCATATAAATAGACTGAATACAGAGAGTGACTTCCACTCCAGAACTTCACTGGCTGCAGTGGTCAGATTTGGTAATGGAAACACTGCCTTCAAATATGGGAATAGACCTTTTTGCTATGTCTACTAATAGAATTTAGAAGTTTGGGCACTACCATACTTTAGTTTCTTTTTTCTTTCTTTCTTTCTTTCTTTCTTTCTTTCTTTCTTTCTTTCTTTCTTTCTTTCTTTTCTATATTTTAGAAGAATCTACAGATTGTTCAGGGTCTTACCACTATATCAGCCTCATGGTGATCTGCCTGTTTACAGCCTCCCAAGAGCTGCGATTACAGGCTCATGCCACCAAGCTCAGTCTCAATTGTCTTCTCAGTGAACCCCGTGACTGGGCCAGCTCTGCAGTTCAGGGGATCTAACCCCTGGCCCCTGAGCCTAATAGCAGACACTTGAATCCACTGAGCTACTTTGCCAGCCTGCCCTCCATGCTTTAGTTTAGAGTTATACTTCTTGTTAGTTTTGCCTTTTTCATTACTTGCTTATTTATCAGCTGTTGTTTTGTCAAATAGGCAGTGGATTCTCATTATTCACGGTCAGTTATGTTCAATAAAATTATTGAAAATACTGAATTATTAATTGCTAAACCACTCTTCACATTGAGCTTTCTGCAAAACCCTGGTAATAATATTTGGATAACTAATCCTTTTACGACTTTGTGTTTTGTGTGTTTCTCTTCAAAGGCATCTTATTTAATGTTGTAGATTTATTTATACCAAAGTCACATTTGCTGGCATGGTAACTCTTTTCTAGAAGCAGCTGTAGATATTTTCTCTATAAAGCATGTCACTTACTTCTTGTGTTTAGAAAATCTGTATTCCATGGTATTTTATAATAATGCCCTATAGCCATTTAAATGTCATAATAATTCTCTAAATACATAAAAATTATAGAATATGGCAGGAAAGAAAAAGACAAAGTAGCAAATTAATATTATCCCTTAGTTATTGTGGAGAGATCAGACTCATAGCCTCCCAAACAAGTGGACAGCAAAGGCTTAAATGAATGAGCTAAGGAGGTATGATGTTAGGGCTCCAGGAAGATCGAAACCTTCCAGTAGAATCTGAAATTCTCTGGGGGATAAGGCAAATATCTTCTCTGGGTAGCTCATATTTATTCATTTATCAAAACAAGGGAGGGAAACACTAGAAAGAAGGAACCACTCAAGGACTTCTCCAAGACAGACATTACTTTAAGTGAGGAGAACTATGTTTTCTCCAGAAAGGTCTCCATGCAGGTGTGACAGGCCTGAGCATACAGTCTTTGTCTAGTTAACTGAGATATGAGCCAGGTAACCTTACCAAGGGCCTTGTCTTGTCCTTTGAGGCATTACTCTTTCACTGGCCATAAAGGACTCAGCCAGGAGCAGTGACTCACAGAGGTTCAATTATGATGAGTTAGACCTTGGAAAGACTCATAAGGAAATATGAACAGCCAGTTGGTTAATTTCAGTGCAGCTCAGATACTCTTTGTTTTGGTCCCTGTCAACAGGTCCCTTATCCAGCCTTTCCTGGGACTATATGATTGGGAATCAAAATTTTCACTGCCCTGTGCATGTCAGCAAGTCAACACAAGAATTCTGGGAGTCTTGATTTGGGGCTTACATACAAATGTTAGCATGTGCAGAGACTCACAGATATGGAATCCCTAAGGGCTTTCTAATGCTAAAAGCAATTGGTCCCCAGCCAGCCAAAGAAAGTATCATAGTTTTTTATCATGTTGCTTATTAAGTTCCTTGCCACTTTTCCATTTACATTGCTTAGTGGTGTTAAGAAAATATTTAATTTCCCCAAACATATTTATCATTATATGTTTCTAGACCTTTAATTTTGTAGCTCTTTCTGCCTGGACTGTAGCACACCTTGGTTGCTCATTATTTTGTCTCATTTAACCCACATAGTTTAACTTAGCAGTGGAGCAGCCAAGAAGGCTGTCTGCAACCAGATCAAGGAAAGATTCTGACTTAGTTCACTTTGCGATCTTAGCCCTTGGACTTCAACAAAGTGTCTATATTCATAAGACCCACATTTACCATTCACATTTACCATTTGGTAGCCTTTATATATAGCTAACTATTTGACCCAAATTATAAGTCGAAATGAACTGAAGAAAGGGGTAATAAAAGAGTAAATGAATAAAAATCAAAATTTAGGGCCGGGTGGGATGGCTCAGTGGTCTAAAGCGCCTGCTTGGGAAAGCTTGGGCAGCTTCAGGGACCACGGTTCGATCCCCGGCACCACATGCTGCACCAGCCCTGCCCTCGGGGCGGGCTGAGCCGGCCAAAAAATGAGTGAATAAACAAAGGTTCTGAAACAAGAAAAAAATAAATAAATTTTTAAAAAAATAAAAAAATAAAAAAAAATTAATTCAAATATGTTAAAGATTCTCTTTTCATAAAAAAAGAAATGAATTTAATAAACCTAAATGAAAGTTCACAATGAAGAATACTGTCTGCATCCAGTTGATCTATGAAAGAAAAACTGTTGCATGCACAAGTTCTGAGGGGAAAAGGCCTTAAGCTTATCTTACACTACAAAGCCAATGATTCAGCTGCAGAAAGCACTAGCTTAAAAACCAACATCATTCGGGAATACAATAATAGCAGGGTGAGTAGCTTATCCTCAGTACTACTCTTTCTTCCATACTTGGCAGTAACAAAGCTTTTCCTGAAGTATTTATGAAAGTTGTAGGGAAATTGGAATCAATCCAAAGATGACCAACAAAGATGAAAAATAAGACAACTGTTAGGATGAGAAACACTCTGGGACCCAAGGGGGCAGAGCGCATCCCGAAGGACCACAAATAAAACCTTGTCATCAAGCCCAGTGTGGTACTTGGCAGAAGGCTCAGTGAAGCACTTTTTGATTAATTAAAGTACTAAAATTAATTTTCAGAGGGCAGAGGTCAGTAGTCCTGCATTAATGTACAGGCCAGATCTGACTGAAATAAATTAAAATGCAAGAAATAGATTATAATTTGCTTAATGGGGAATCTCTTGATTCTAACAACTGGCAGAACAGCCAAGAAATCTTCCATGATACATCTTGAAGTATTTCTGAACCTATATCTATTAGAACTATTTAGAAAATGGATTCCTTCCAGCCATTTAATTGTTACCTGCATGAAGAGCTCTGGGCCACTTGCCCCTTTAAGTTCTCAACCAGGATTACAATGATTATTGGTATATTATAGCTTTACAGTGTTCTATTGTGGAAATCTGTGACTATAGTTTTGCTCAGTAAGTTTAACTTATTTCCATCATGCCTATTTTCAGTATTCTTGGTTCTTGCTCTCACATAAATTTTCTTAGGGCTATAAGGAAAAGTTCTTCTGTTTACTTTCACCTGAACATTTGAACAAAACCATGAGAAGGAACTCTATTTAGAAAAGCGATTAAATGTAAACAATAATAGTTATTTTATAGCATCTGTTGAGATTTTAAACTTCAAATCCTAGAATTTGTATGCTTTCACATATTTAATTCCTCCAAAAGTTCTCCAAGAGGATTCTATAATCTATAATCTCTTCCAAGGATGAGAAAAATTATTTAAAAATTACTGCAAGTCGTCACAAGAAATAAGATAAAGGATTAAAATTTGAAAACATAATATTGACAATACATTTTAATTAGAATTCTATTGTATTCATCCATTCATTCAATTCACAGAAGGCATTTGTGGAAACACCTACTGAATGCCATGCTTTGTGCACATTCTAGAGTTTAGATGAATTTCCCTACACAGTGAGATATATGCTTGCAGAAAGTTTATAGGACATATTCTCAGGAAGAAGACTGGGAGAAAGAACAAAGAAACAGGGTATAATTGATTTGTAACATAGATGCACAGATGATCCTATGTTGACTCTGGGCAATTTTTGAGCTCCAGTGCTTTTCAGAATTGTCCCAGGTTGTGACATTTCATCTCATCCCTCACCTACCACTACATAGGAGCTCCCCAGAATAGGCACTTACCTTAGTGAGGCAGATCCCACTTGACCAAAAGCCATTTATGGAGAGAGGCTCAACTATGCGCCACCTTTAGAATACCATAGTATAAATCCAGATTAGAGGATATACTCACCTGATGTGTATCTGTTTGTAAGAAAATGGGAGGAATGATCAGTCTTGTTTTTCCTATAGGAGATGGTGATATATGGTAAAGAGAAAAATAACGTGAGAAGAGGAAGTTCTAAGAATAAGGGCTGGTTATAATATGATTCAGGTAAAACTGTTTCTAAAACTGTAAGGTGGATTTTGAGCACAGATTAAATAATCAAATGAAATTAGAGAGCATCTGCGTACAAAATGAACAATAAATAAAGTGAATGGGAAAAAATTGCCAACGATTCTTCAGAGAACTGAAATATAGACTGTGTACAGAACTCAAGAAAACAGACTCTCACAAATAAAAGAAACAATCAAAAACTGACAAGTGAAGTGGATTGAAACTTCACAAAAGTATAAATGGTCAACAAATATATGATGAATCAGCGGCTATTAGAGAAATGCAGCAGATTCTGTTTTGTCCAGAGTCCTCACTGACCTTGAAGGGCTAGGGTCAAAGTATTGGCTATCTTTGAAGCCCTTCATTTTCTCTAATATTCGGTCTGTAAACTTATATTCTTAGCCCTCCAGAAATGCACAGTAAAACAACAGTGAGATTCTATCTCCCCCTCAGATAAAATAGCCGTAATAAAGAAATCAAATATTTATTTTAATAGTGCTAACAAAGTTCCTTTCAACAGGAAGACTGCTGCAGTGTTGGTGGGAATGTAAACTAGCAAAACCACTATGGAAATCGGCATGGATATTCCTAGAGAAACTGAACCTACAAGTTCCCTTCAACCTAGCTATTCCCCTTCTAGGTATCTTCCTGGAAAAATCAAAACAAAAACAAAAGCAAAGTGCACTATAATGATACGTACACACTCATGCGTTTAGAGTACGTCTCATAATGCCTAAATCTTGGAAGAAGCTTATATGTTTATCAATGGAAGAATGATTTTATTCATTTTTTTTCCATTTTAATGAGAAAAAAGTTAAAGTAGCAATGAAACTGTTTGTTTCAAAACAGGTTAGCAGGTCAGTCACATTATTTATTAAATTGCATATTGTTATCTTCATCATAGTTATTCAGAGGACAAGATGCAGACATGACATCTTGTGTAAACAATGGTAGTACAAACCTTTCTTTTCAATGAAAGAAGAGCGAGTAGCTATATATATATCTTAACTATCTGATATTTCCACAACAAAACAGTCCTTTATTTATATTACCCTTTTTGGTTTTAGAAGAATGACTTTAAAACATGGTATTTGCAAGTAGTGGAGTATTAATCTATTACAAAGAAATATGAACTTAGGAGGGAATGGAGCACACACCTGTAACCCAACCATTTGGGAGACTGAGGTAGGACAATTGCTGTGAGTTTGAGGCCAGCTTGGGTTACAGAATGACTTCAAGGCCAGCCTGTACTTCATAGTGAGACTTGCTTGAGGAAAGACAAAATAAAATTAAAAATGAATGAATGAAGAAAAATGGAAAGGAAGGACACAAGGAAGGAAAGAAGGAAGGAAGGAAGGAAGGAAGGAAGGAAGGAAGAGAAACAGAGTCATTTGTAGGGAAATGGATACACCCTGAGACCATAAAATTAAAGTACATAAATCAGACACATAGGCTGAAATATTGTATGTATACTCTTAAATAAGAAGCCCAAAATACACAAACACCAAAATCAAAGTGATAACATAAAGAGGAGGACAGGTCTTTCTCACAAGTAAAGAGTATTAGGAAAGGGAGAAGGGGAGAAGAGGGGATAAAGAAAGGAACACCTGATATGTTCCATATCTGTACCAATACTTGTATAAGAAATATAAGCATTATGTACTACAAATATGTACTAACAAGGAAAAAGATCTGAAGAACAGGTTAGATTTCTTTCAATAAGTAAATAAAAGAGAAAGTGGAAACACAGCACCTACTTCAACTTCTATCAACGTTATATGTCCCAAACACTGTTCTATCTTCCAGGAAACAGTATCTTAAATTCTATTCATGGACCACTTACTTAGAATTCACTGTTTCCTAGTTCCAGGGGTAAATCACATGACTTGGACTATAGCCAGTTGTTATGGATTGTGTCTGTTTGTGCCCCCAAAGCCTCATGCAGTCACTCGGTCAGCTTTTAGATTTTGTGATTAGTTCATGATCCAATGCTAGGACTATGGGTGTGAGTGTTGCACCTGCCCTGAGGCAGATAATCTACATACAAACGAGGGGGAAAGGCTACCAGTGACTCCTCCCCGTGGCTCTTTGCTGTTTTCTACAACTAGGAACAGCGGACTTCTGCCATATGCCACTCTACCTCGAAGTCAGCCTCGTATAGACTAACAGTGCCACTAACTCTGAGGTAAATAAACCTTCCCTTCCTTAATTTTGGGTGTTAGGTATTTTGTCCCAGAAATGAGAGAAGAGTAACCAAACCACCAGTCAAGGTCTTATGTGTCCCTGGGCCTGTGACTTTGTCCAGGATGAGAGTGTGACCCATCTGAACCAAGAGGATGATGCAAAGCTCTTTATAAAGACTGAGGACTCAATCTTTCTTTCTCTGGAAAGAAGACAGTGGGGTGTAGGTCTAGAAACATTTGTCAGCCTCTTACAGTGGGGGGAGGGAGCTGATGTCTGATACTGGAGTCAATACACAAAAAGTAAAGCCAGAATGGGAAGAGACAAACCAGATGATGAGGTCATTTGAATAAACTCCTTTCTTATTTAGACCAGTAAAAAGCAAAATCAACTTTGAATGACAGGATGAATAGGTATAAGAAAACAGCTCTGAGAAGAGAATTTTGGTGCCTATAATATGTAAGAGACTGAAAGAGGGGTATGCTGACGTAGCTAGGCCAGACCAAGCAAAATACCAATGACAACAGATTCTTTAAAAGTCAAAACTGTAGTAAAAAGAAGAGCCCAGATAGGCAAAGGACTGTATAACAGATTAAGGACTTTGGAATTTATTCCAAATGAGTTTAAAGTGTACCTGAAGGCTTTGAGAAGAGGTCTGAATGACCTGGAGAATGTCAAAGGATCTCTTCTGTGCATTAAGAAAAGATTACAGAAAGACAGCAACAAAGGTGGGGCGAAGCTGGGCGTGGTGGCTCACGCCTGTAATCCCAGCACTCGGGAGGCTGAGGCAGGAGGATCGGTGCGAGTTCGAGACCAGCCTGGGCTACAAAAGTGAGCTCAGGACCAGCCTCAACTGCATAGCGAGACCCTGTCTCAAAAAGACAAAAAAAAAAAAAAAAAAAAAAAGGTGGGGCGAGGTAAATCATTTCAGTAGTCCAGGAAAGAACTGGTGGCAGCTTATGCCAGAGTGATGATGGGGAGCTGTGGGTAGACTCTGGATATTCTCAGAAGGTGACATCAAAGGAATTGGCTAATCAAATCGCTATAATATGCGACTTGACCTTATGCAAATATCTCACTTTCCTTAGATCCCCTCATTAAAAATATGGCTGGCATCTCAGTTCAACCAATTAGATCTTAAATATTAAATAGGAAAATATATATGATGTGCTAGAAATAGTAACTAGACCATGACAGGCCCAATAAACATTATCTTCTTTCCCATTTCCTGCTTTCTCTCTTTTCAGTGTTTTTACTTTCAGCACTTCATATGCTGTCTTAACAAACATATCAGCACATGCTGTGTCAAGCAATATGGACTGTAATTTTAAAGGAGACATTATCGTACTATTAATTAAAATGATACATATGAAGTTTGAATTGAAAGATAATGAGAGCAACTCTGGATTTAGCTCCTACTGCAGTATACCATCGAGTATAGAATCCAACTTCTTACTTGCTAAGTCTTGAATCTTCCCAAATAACTTGTAAGTCTCATAAGAAATACAATTTACCCTGGTAGATTTTTAAAAATATGCTTTCCATTTTTTAAATTTTAAAGGTTTCTTTTTAAGAAACATACACTGTCCCAGCTGTCTATGTCTAATAAAGCAACCAGTGACATAAGGGAATGAAAAAGAATGGAATATAACACTTCAGAGATTCCTCAGATACACTGATGACTTCTGAATAATATGAATGTAGCTAAATCTGGTTAGCATGGAAATGAAGGAATCATGGCAGAGTGAGTGTGTTTATAATGCATAAGAGTCCTAGAAAATTAAACGTGATGCTGTGTGCAAAACAGAAATACTAGGCAAGAAAAACCACAGGCTGCTAAAATAAAGCAAAAATGTAGGGGCTGGTGAGATAACTCCGTGGCACAAGTGCCTGCCTGGCAAGTGCAAAGTCCTGAGTTTGAACTTCTGTCCCCCCCAAAAAAAAACAAATGTTTGGGGCCGGCAAGATGGCTCAGCGAACTAAAGCACCTGCTTAGGCAAGTTTAGGGAACCGCAGGGACTGTGGATCGATCTCTGGCACCACATGCTGCATCAGCCCCACCCCCAGGGCAGGCTGAGCCGGCCACAAAAAAAAAAAAAAAAAAAGTGCATTTTTTCGTTCAGTGACACGTAACATTTTTATTTGTAAGATTTTTATTAATCTTCTATTGTAAGAAGACATATAATCTATTTCTTTAATGAATCTTTATTTGAATAATTACATAAAATTATGTATGTTTCTGTGTATCTTGCTTCTTCATGATAGGAAATAAAAGGATTACATTTTATTGGTAACGTTCCCACTTGAAAATTTTTATTAAAGGTCATGATCAAAACTAGTGAAAAAAGTAAAAAAAAAAAAAAACAATAATTATAAGTAATACCGTGATTTCAAATTTTTTCAATAACATAAGTAAATCCATTCTTCATACAATTAGCTAATATTTTATTATATCCATTGTATAATTTATTTTTCAAAGTCAGTTTGCTTTTGAATGTAGGTAATGCTATTTTAGGTTGTTTGTGAACTGACAACATAAATAGGCCCAAAGAATGAACACATGCTTCTGAAGAACTTTTGCTCCATCAAAGGAAATCGGAATAAAGAGCTAATGAAAAGACAATTCTAGTATCAGGTTAACTCGCTTCCAGAAAATCTGTTTAGCAAGTATTCCTATGAGCTATGCAAATCTTCCCAAGTCAGAATGTTAGGATGGAACACAGATATTATATAAGATCTCTGGATGATATTTGTACATATTAAAATTTGAGTATCACAAATAGTGACTTAGGAAATGATATGAACATATCAGCAAGCATTTTCTTTCTTTCTCTCTTTCTTTCTTTCTTTCTTTCTTTCTTTCTTTCTTTCTTTCTTTCTTTCTTTCTTTTGTCTTTTGAGTCAGGGCATCGCTCTGCAGTTCAGACTAGCCTCAAGCTTACTTTGTAGTCCAGGCTGGTCTTGGGCTCACAGTGCTCCTTGTGCCACATCCTACTATGTGTTGGGATTATAGACATGTACCACCATACCTGCCCAGTTCTTACATTTTTATGTGTAATTTATGTGCATTTAGTCTGCTTTCTCTTTGATGAGACAAAATACCAGGTATTTATGACTTAGAAGAGAGTATTAATTTAGTTCACTGTTTTAAGGGTTTCAGCTCATGGGTAGCTGGCTCTAAGGAACATCATCATGGCTGAGAGTATGGTAGATCAAAGATGCTTAGTTTGCAGGAGCTGAAAAATACAGTAGGGAAAGAGGGTCATACAGGAAGGGTCCAGGGACCAAATGTAGCAATCAAGGTCGCATCTCCATGTCTCATGCAGACACACTAGAGGTGTGCTTTACTGATCTTCTACATGGTTTCAAACCAATCAAGTTGAGACAATGAGGCCTAACTGCCACCTTGGGTATAATTACATCCATACCACTAGGTCACTGTGAAGATCAAATTGGATGAATCTATAAAGAACCGTATAAAACATGCAGCATTTGGAATTACTTTCTAACATTATTTTCGACCTAGAATTCATAGTTTTCTGAACTGTTTCAAAGGAAAGATGAAGGATAGGAGGATATTTTTAAGAAAGTAGTTCCAATAATAGATCATTAAATTTAGGCACATTACTGATTACAGTGAACCCAGAAAAGATTTGGCAGAGTGAAAGAAAAATGAGTGCTGGAGGGGCTGAGAATTTCAAGGAAGTCAAAGAAAAATGTGTAGTGATCTACAGGGACAGCTGGCAGGGTTGAAAGTAGACCAGAAAGCCCATCTTGTCTGCCTTGCAACTCCAGAATGGAGTTTGTGCATGTTTTTGCGCATGTGTGTGTGTGCATGCACACATGTATGTTTATGAAATTGTTCAACATGTGATAGCATACATGAGAGCAACTGCAGAAGTTTCAAATTTCCACACTGCTGGGAATTTGACGTGTGACAGTTCAAACACTCAACAAACAACAAAATCTTACTGCATCTAATCTATTTCTCTCCACTAGCATGTTACACAAATCTTTGTAGGAATAACAGGATAGAGAACAGAATAAGTGAACTATACTGCCAAAATATAAAGAGATAAAATTTAAGATTTTCTCAATCTTGTAGCTCTTGGTCATGGGCAAGCCTGGAGTATGACTACCTGAACTGATTAACATGGAGTTTCAGGGCCCAGCCAGATAGCTCAGTGGATTAAAGCATCTGCTTAGGCAGGCACAGGGACAAGGTTTCAATCCCTGGTGTTCTGTGCTGGCCCCATCCCTGGAATGCACTGAGATGACAATTGAGACTGGGAGTGGTGACATGCTCTTATAATCCTAGTGCTTGGGAGGCTGAAAACAGGAGGATCACTACAAGTCCCATCTGGGTAGTGAGACCCTGTAGAGCCCGCACTAAATACATAAAAAAAGAAATACTAATTTAAAATGTGGAGTTGCAGAGCCCTTGACAGAGACATTCAGTGAGCTTTCAGAATGGCCAGGAGAATGGAGAGTTTATGTTACTGATACCCAGAGAATCCATGGGAACTGAGTAGTGCACTGGGGCAGAGAGGTGGAAAGAGGAACTGGGGCCACAACCATGGTACGTACCCATTTACATGTAGTGAGAGGTGAATGCTTTATGATCAAGGCAGCTCAGAACTGTGCCTTCCACCTCTCTAGGTCTTATGAGCATGAAAAATAAGCAAGTCATGCTCCCTCAGCTTCAAAGGAAGCCAAGAGCCTCTAAGAGCACTGCATTTTATGAAGACAGACATTTCTTCTGAAAAAAAGCTGAAAGTATTGGTAAAGTTACTTGCAGGGGCTGGCCTGCTATCATTTCTGTTCTCAAAGTAAGACCTCTGTTACTCCAAATAAGGTCTCTGTCTAATAGTACTTGGGGCCTTAATGTTCTCTGAACATTAGCTCCAAAAAGTTAATAACTGTGTTTCATTAAGTGACATCTGATGAAGTACTGGAGGTCATACCATAGCTGAGGACCTTGGACTCGATGTGTTCCTGCCTCTTTTTCAGTAGGATGCAGTCTCCATGGTTTGCTGCTCAGCTTCTAAGGAGATGATCAACACAGTGATCACTACAGTCTCATGAGGGTCTTGGGAAGGGATAGGGTCAGATGCACCTGTGCCTCACAGTTGCTGTTATGGGTGAGATCCAGGCATTTATAAAAGACTATATTTGCCTCAGATACAAGAGA
The DNA here is from genome assembly GCA_004027025.1 of Myocastor coypus. Taxonomy (NCBI): domain Eukaryota; kingdom Metazoa; phylum Chordata; class Mammalia; order Rodentia; family Myocastoridae; genus Myocastor; species Myocastor coypus. Next base: position 82,613 of record PVJA010002979.1, on the reverse strand, counting down.
GTAGGATATTCTTTATTCAGAAAAAAATTAAAAACTTATTTAGTGAGAAACTAGAGAAGCAATGAAGAAAGGGCTACTCTCCCCTCTGCATTGTGTACAAATGGTCCTGCCTTGGCATTTTGCACAGCATCCACAAATGACATCCCATGGCCTGATGGGAGGTATTCAAAGTTCACTCTGCAAAGAGAATCCAAGGACAGTGATGGTGGGAAGTTAGAGAGGAGGGACATCAAGGGAGATACAGGGAAGGATGGATGGATACATCAAGACAGCAGTGGGTAAAGAATTTCACGTGTTGAACAATGGCCAGGGCTAAAGTTGTGGAAGGCAGGAGTCAGGGTGTCAATAGCCAAATTCAAGTCTAGTCAAAGCTTTCATGGGCGCATTGAACTTCAGTGCTTAACTGTGTTGCGCACAGCCTCTGCTCAGGATATGGAACAGAAATTTGAAAGGATTTTACAACTCAGCGCAATAAATCCTTCCTCAGTGGCTCTTTACATACAGTCCACTTCAAATTGTAAGCATCTAGCAATGTATGTGGGCAGGCAAAGGGCAGCCAAGGCAGTGGAAATGAATCAGGTATTTTGTTTTTAAAATATGGCTGTCACCAATCTTCCACTGAGCTTATAAAGGAAAAGGTAAAGATTTTAAATCCCGGTTTTTGGGGGTTTTTTTTTTTTTTGCTTTTTTGGTTACCTATTTTTTAAATTCATGAAAAACCCTAATTCAGTTAAGGTTTATCGGTAAAACGGGGATGCTTGAGAGCTTGTTTGCAGGCTTTACCAGAGGAGCACAGCTACTCGGATATCCTTGACTGAGGAATGATCCTCCTTTGTCAGGGATGGCCGTGCTCTTCAAAGGAGAGTGCAGCTGCAGGAGGGATGCCCATGGATTGTTGAGGAAAAGGTCACCTGTTTAGCCAGCCACATGAGCCAAATCAATCCTCGTGCTTAAGGGGGTGAAAGACATCGAGGCCAGATTGCCCTTACATCCAAAATGAGGGTGCTTATAATTCTTCTTTCTTAATGTTCATGCTTAAAAAATCAAGGTGCATAATGCAATTTTCCTTATAGACAGCTACAAATGTTATTAATGTCCCTTTTGAAAAACAGTTACTAATTTCAAAATTCAATTCTTCCTTCAAGTGAGAGTTACTTTAATTCTTTATCATTTTCACATCCTGAAGGAGTTTAGAATGCTTCACATGACAACACTAAGGAAAAAGTAACTGCACTGACATTCCATCACTCCACAGCCCACATTTCTCAAAGGTGAAAACCTCAGGGTAGAGTACGGAAACATTGCGAAAGAAAACAAAGCCAAAAGGCTGAGTTCCAAGTGTAGGGAGGCTAAGTTTACTTCACAAATATTAAGTGTGTAAGGGTGAATATCTTAGGAGGTCTGTCTTAGTTACTTTTTATACCTCGCGGGAAAATACCTGACACTCAAAGTGAAGGATGGAAAGGTTTATTTAGCTCACAGTTTGTGGAGGTTTCAGTTCCTACTCCGCTGACTCCAAGGTTGAAAAAAACAATGAAGAGCAGAGGAGGAGCAACAGCTGTGGCGTCCATCTCTTCTAAATTCTGTGCGGGTGCAGAGCTCCTCCCAAGGGGCGTGGCTATGAAGATCAAACTTCTCCAAAGACAAAGACTTCTTCAAGAAGCGGGGCAGGGCTGGGCCAGGCAGGAAGCAGCCAGGGCAGGGCTGGGCTGGGCTGTGCTGATCTGATTGCACAAAGTCTTCCTCAACTCTTTCATAGACTTTTTTGTGCTGAGTCACGCTGGGGCAGCCCGGCTGGCCATAGTAGGTGGGAACCGATCTCCTTTCAGGGCAAGCCTTCCACACCCTTCAGGATGGTGCTCCCACAGCTGGGAACCAGCCAAGCCCATCCAGCCAAGCTTCCTCAAGTTGACACAATGTATCAACTACCACAAGGTCCTATGTGGGAGGAAGGAGATTGTGGAAGAGGACTGAGGAAGAGGAAGGAAGGTCAAGTTTCCAAATTTCATAATTTTAATTTCATAATTTCCATTGAATTCACCTACATCTAAGTAGTCCTACTATTTCTGCTTCAATGCATTGTAGAAAGCCCTAAGATGTCATGGGCTGATCCTCACTCTTCGCTTCCTTCACCCTGCCCACCTTCTCTTCAGGACAACGTTCACATGGAAGCATAGTTACAAAACGGCAGCCATGGACACCATACAGAGAGCAATTGTCAATCTACAAAGATTTATAAGCCTTTTTACTAGATCACAGTGTTGAAGTTCTAGCAGAAGAACTATGGACAACTAGCCCAGAAACTAGTATTTAAATATAATGTTCACAGCCATGTCTATAATTAAAATCTCAGAACCAATGCTTTTGAAATATTCTCCTTATAATATAGATCCTAAATTTTTTAAGTAGATAGGATCCAGCTCCTGGGGATGATTTTTAAAAACATAGTTTAAAATCATATTGTGTCACAAAACTGTGTTTTGGGCCCAGAAGAGAAAGAAACTACCTAGAGTAGGCTATGTATAGCTCAGTTCTCTTACAGATCTTCTTTGAGAAGATTGCCACCTAGGGGAAATGAACTCAAGTTTACCTAACATCTGCAATGCACCTCACTTGCTACATAGTTCACTTCATGACATATTTTAGAAGAGCATATAAACTGTTCTCAAATAACAGATGAGTTGAATGACTGGCCAACACACACCTTCTGGTCTACAAAAATGTATCTGTGCAGTGTTATTTTTATTTGTAACTAATAGACCTGCATGTTGCTTTACACATGCACAAAGGCTTGATTTCTAATTTCCTCTTCCACATAAAAAATAGATCTTATTAGAAATTAGATATAATAGATATATCTTAGGCAAAATTTTGATTTGAAAACTAACAAAAATTTTAGTTAGAGCTTGAAATATTAAGATCTTTGCATATAAATGAGTAACTATGAATGATGCCTCAAAAATTAGCAAAGATATTTCTCCTTAAAGTCACTTATTATTTCTGAGAATTTTCTGTTAAACTTTATTTATTTATGTTAAGGCTGGCCCAACCTGTCCTGAGGGTGGTGCTGGAATTGAACTGTTGTCCCTGCAGTTGCCTAAGCTTGCTTAAGCAGGTACTTTAGACTGCTGAGCTATCTCACTGGCCCCTGAGAATTTTAGTAGTATTCCACATAAGAAAAGATGAAGTGGGAGATCATTCAGTTGACTACTTCAGTTAAACATAGTCTAATATTTTTTTGCTTCTATTTCTAATATTTTTGACAGATATCTTGGAAATATCACTGTATTTCCTAAAGTATGTTTAACATGGTACGATCAATATAGCAGAAAAGAGCCAATCTTCAGGCATGTTTAAATGTATGACTTATCAACTACAAATGTTGCTTATGTCCCTTTTGAAAACCAGTTACTAATTTCAAAATTAAATTCTTTCTTCAAAGTACTGAAAATAATTTTAAATTAAATCAAATGTTCCAAATATAAAATTTTTTCTTACTTAGATGCCTCAGGACTATGAATTTCAATGCTTCCAGGATGGTGGAGTAAGGAGAAATAGGAAGAAAGTAATGGTGTTGACTAATTGAAAAGGTGTTTGCATACTGTGTTTACTTTTATTGGATCAAGTGCCAGAGTACGTGCTGTTTTCCTATTAACTCACCTGAGGCCCATGGTCAAGTTTTAAACATAGCTACTTCCAGAGTAGTGACGTTTGCTTTAATTGATCTTCATGATGGTTAATATTTAGAATATGAGCCCTAGCTGAATCAATAGCACTCAGAACAATGATCAAAAATTTAGTAGGGACACAAATCACAATGCGTGGGTAAACAAACTCATATCTCCTCTCAGCATATGCCTGTGGAATGCGCTACTTTCTCACAGAACACAAAGAAATTGTAACAAAAAGTGAATCTAAGGCAGAAGGTATAATTAATATTATATGGAAATAAAACTATAAATTATTTATAGCATCCTTTTGAGATTTTTCTAACCATCTCTGTTCCATAGAGAGTTGAAGTATAGTTCTACATCAAAGGTTACACAGACTGTCACCAAAGTTTTATATTCATGTGCGTATGTACAGATCTATCTATATTTGTGCTGCACATAGGAAACAGTAACTGCATATGGAATAAAGAGCAATCTTTGGTGAGCTAAGGTGGATGCATGTACTAGGATAGATGAATTCAGAATTTGATTGTTACTTCACAGAATTATTCAAATTAAGTGTAATGATATTAAATTATACTAATTTCACAAACTGCTAATTGTCTCTAATGTACCAGAAAGATATGGCAGAAATACAAATCTAGATTTTAGCACTATGTTATTTTATAGGTCAAGGAGTCTTCTAATGAAAACCTAAAGTGCTGAAAACTTCCGGGCTTGGTAACATCTTGACTTTAAGGATATAAGCAAATTCCTAGTGCAGCCTGCTTGTGATGTTACTTAGATCAAGCTGAGTCTGTCCTCCACTTCAGCAGCTTGTCACCTCTTTTCAACCCTGTCACACTTTGTTATGGTCCATTCCACATAGGCCTTCTGTATCCATCAGCATCTCTGCCCATTGGGCAAGCTTATCCATGCTAACACAAACTCTGGGCATTGATTTCTATCTCTGTCAGTTACTATGGACTCCCTTACTTGATTTGTACATGAAAGAAAGAAAAAGAAAGAAAGAAAGAAAGAAAGAAAGAAAGAAAGAAAGAAGAAAGAAAGAAAGAAAGAAAGGAAAGAAAGAAGAAAGAAAAGAAAACTTAAGAGTGGCAAGGCTCAAGGTGTGATGTTTTATGCAGATGCAGTGGGCAGGGTTTGATCACAAAGCCATGCTGGCCCCGCCCCCAGGGTGTGCTGAGAGGGTGTTCGAGAGATTGAGGCTGGGTGTGGTGGCAAATGCCTATAATCCTAGTACTTAGAAGGATAAAAGCAGGGGGATCACTACAAGTCTGATCTTCAAAGAACCTCTAGACCCTGTACTAAATACATGAAAAAAACAAAGAAAGAAAGAAAGGAAGAAAGAAAGAAAGAAAGAAAGAAAGAAAGAAAGAAAGAAAGAAAGAAAAGTAAAAGAAAAAAAAACATAATGGAATAACAAAATCTGCTTTGAAGCAAAGATTTTCAAATGTTGCAAAATCTAAATTCGCTTTTACTCTACTTACCTAAGCTTCTAATGGTAAACTTAGTGATATAGATTGGTTTATGTAGTACTATTCCTAGCTAAATTGTGAAGTCTAAGCCATGATTTCTGTTGAGACTCCTGGCCGCTGATACGTTCCTCATGGAAAAACTTCCAGAGCTTTTACATTTCGATTCTTCATCATATTGACCTTTACTGTCATCCTGATAAAGGTTGCTTCTGTTTTTATGCTGTTTTATTTTTTAACTAGGGATACCAACAGGCAGAAATTCTCTTCTTCTATCCGCTTACATTAGTAACAGTTGATGTCTAATTTAGAGAATTATGAATTCTTCAGTCAGGGTGAGCTTTATACTTTCCCCTCAGAAGAAACAGGAAAGGGGCCAGGAGACAGCTCTAACGATGTGGATATTCTGATACAGTGCTGCACTCTGCTTCTTTTCTCTCTCTAAAATGCCTCAGCCATAAATAATTTATCACAGAGTCTTTGGACATCAATTACTGGGACTCAGCATTTTTTCATTATTACATTATAATATGCAAAATGACTTTAAAATTTGGCTTTGGATATTCACTCAAAGTGCACCCTTGGATGATATGAACCAAATCTCCTCCAACTCCAGGAGGAGTTGAGTAAGTGACTCAAGAAAACAAATTTCATGGCTCCCAACTTGGCACTTGCTAGCAATGGTACATTGGGCAAGCACATAGCTCTTCACCGGTGTTTTTCCACTAAACTAACATGAACTTACTGTAGGACCTGGGACAGGATGGGAGTCAAGCAAAATTGGAACATACAGTAACATAAGTTTTGATAGCTTTACATTTTGAAAGCAGTAAATTGGACAATGATAGTTACGTATGTTCAGAGACACTTTCAGAGGGTATTGTGAGCATTTTCAAGGAGATTCACACACATAGTGCTTCTGTAGCACAGCAGTCACCAAGAGTGTGCGGCGGCCAGAAGCTATTTACACCTTATAGGTTCTTCAGCTTCTACAAAGCTCTGTTCATACGGCCCTGCTGTTGCACTGCACAGGGCAGAGTGCATGGGATCTTACCGGCTCCTGACTTAGGTTTCCCACTAACAGTAGTTTTGGTCAAATTGTATTAAGTCACTGTTTCTCTGTTACAGCTACCTTCTAATCTTTATTTATTTATTTATTCATCTATGTATGTATGTATGTATGTATGTATGTATGTATGTATGTATTTTAGGGAAGGCTCTACAGGGTGTTCCAGCTCTCACTACTCGATCGGACTCGTAGTGATCCACCTGTTTACAGCCTCTGAAGAGCTGGGATTACAGGTGAATGATACCACTCCCAGTCTCAATAATCATCTCAGTGCATCCTGGGCATGGGGCCAGTGCTGCAGGCCCAGGGATCAAACTCCCAGCCCCTACACCTGCTTGCAGGTACTTTAATCTTTTGTGTTATTTAGCTGGCCTTCACCATCCATTTATACACATCATTTATGTTTTATAATAGTAAAATTATTGATAGCTTCTTCCATGTTTGAATCCACACTGGAAATAATGATTCATTTTTCTAGGAAGAAGAAAATCACGGACAACTAACTATATTTATTAAATGACAATAAAAGTATTGTTATTATGGTTATTATTTTTATTTATGTATTTGGTACAGGGTCTCACTATTCAGCTTGGACTTGTAGTGATTCTCCTGTTTTCAGCCTCCCCGGCACTGAGATTACAAGTACGCACCACTACAGGGACTCCGTCAGCAGCTCAGTGCACCCCTGAGGCAGAGCCAGCCAGGCGTGTGGGACTGGGCATCAAATCCCAGTCCCTGTGCTTGCTAAAGCAGACACTTTAGTCAGCTGAGCTATCTCGCTGGCCCTGACAATAAAAGTATTAATAAGGTGATATGTTACAAGTCCCTAAAGAGTATCTACTTCTTGTATAAGTATAACTTTTGAAACATGTTATTGAGAAAGTTGTAAATGCAAAGCCTTCAGCTAAAGATAATGCAGAGATCATTCTGATTTATGCTCCCATCATTATGGGTAAGCAGCTGGAAAGAGCTGGAAATAGGAGAGTAATAAAAATGTCAGTTATTCTCTGGGTACCAGACCAGCACACAAGCAGATTTGCTTCCTTCCCTAATAAGTTGTTGCTCTAATTAGTGGCTGTGACCATTAATAAATTAAATGATACTCAAGTCCCTGGAGGTGATGATGACACATCCTGCTTCGCAAAGAAGGCCAATGAACACATGCTTTCATTTTTATATCTCAGGATTAAAGCATTAAGCATTATTTGCTTTAGTAATTTGGATTCAAAATTTAAGTATGTAAATCACAAATCTGTTAATTGTTTTCTTTATTATCACCATTAAGATCAAAATTTGACCAAAGCAAAGTAAATGTACTGTCATTATAGATTGCAAATGTCAGTTAGTGGTATTAATGTCCAGAGGATCTCACCATTTATTATGGAAAAGTTTTATACTAAGTATTGTTAACGGTATAAATTATTATGATGTATAAAAATAAAAGCCAGCATAAATCAAGAGGCTTTTGTGAGACTGTGTTTTCTCTCTCTATAATCTGATAGTTTACTTTAGGGCATAGTAGTGGATATTAAATAGATACTAATATTTGGGCAGGCTAGATAGCTCAGCTGACTAAAGTGCCTGCCTGCTTAGGCAGAGAACAGGGGCTTGGGTTCGATCCCCAGCGTGCCATGCCAGCCCTGCCCCTGGGGGACGCTAAGACAGCTACTGTGACTGAGCATGGTGATGCAGGCCTGTAGTCCCAGTGGTCGGGAGGCTGAAAACGGGAGGATCACTACAAGTCCAGTCTATACAGTGAGACCCTGTGGACCCTGAAGACCCTGTACTAAATACATAAAAACAGTATTAAACTCTGGGTCAGATACACTTTCAAGTGAATAATTTTCTTACTACAGTGCTTGGGGCCAACATCAACACAATATTTTGTATAACTGTGTTATGTGTCCTCCAAAGATGCACCTTTAAATGCAATAGAGATGATGATGTCTGATTCACCTGCAAAGCTTTTACTTTTGCCTTTAAGTGGCAGTTATATATTCATAGTTATACTTTGCAAAGCCACGTAAAAGATCAAAACAGAGACTAACCGGAAGAAACGGAGGCTAGTTTATTTTTTGTTCTTACCTCATTTTACACTCAAATGTGTGTGAAGGAAATGGAATAGAAGAAACTTCTTTATGAAAAAAGGGAAAACTTATTTTTGAGAACATAGACATGGACTTTGGAATACGCACCAGAAAGAAGAAGAGGGCGCACGAAGTCGCTTTGCATTGTATCATTACTTTTATTTGTGCTTGCTAGTTAGTCTTGACCTCAGGATTTCATCTTATATTACAGTTTCTCAGCTAAAGGAAATTACACAGTTAGTAGAAAATTACCAAAAGGTGAGACAGCAATAAAGTTCTGCCCTGCTTAGTATTATTTAATGACACATGTTATTAAGTAATCATAGCTTCTATAAGAAATATGAAATTAATGTCAGTTAAGAGTCTTACATTACTAGAAACATCCAAAATGGCATGCTAATACAGAAATGTATCCATAGATGAGAAAACTTAAATATAATATGAATATCAACAATTAGTATTTCAAATATATTTGAACATCAGAAAATCCAATTTTAGTATATATTTATATCGATATCAATATAGATATAGATATATATATTAGCTCAGCCTATCCTGGGGATGAGGCTGGCACAGTATATGCTGCCAGGGATCGAACTTCAGTCGCTGTGGTTGCCAAAGCTTGCCTAAGCAGGCGCTTTAGAATGCTGAGCCATCTCACTGGCCCCAATTTTAGCCATTAAAATAACAGCTAAAAATGCCAAGTCATATCAACCCAAGAATTTTAAGAGAAATAACATAAATTTCTACTCTTTGATGGTGTATAGGTGCTCATAATATCTGAAATGCAAAGGCATTACCCATAGACCTGTACGACATAAAAAGTAAAAGAACAAGTAATTATCATTAGGCTTCTTTTGTTTTGAAGGTTTTGAAACAAACCAAGTAGTAAGAGACTACTATTACATGTATTTCTTAAATTGCATTTTGAAATTTGTACAGCACATGCATGCTTCATAGTATGACATGCCATCAAGATTAGGAGAACTATGAACTTTCAGACTGGAACTTGAGTTACTTTATATTTTAAAAGCAATATCAAAATAAAGAAAAATGATTTCAGTGAAACAGCCTCACAGAACAATATAGAAAACCAGGCAGAGTCGGCACTAGCAGTGGTATAAGTAATAAAAGGACCTTGACCAAACTGTAGTTCACTCAAGTCCTTACTGTCTTTGAAATATACTACTTTTATTTATTTTCCCTACCTAGCAACTAGATGAATTTGTGTTCAAAGTAATATTTTATACAAAATTAAAATCATATATTCTTTTTTCTGGAAGTCAGACCAACTCTATTCGTGTTATGGCTGATACCTGGTGTCATTTTGAATCTAGAAGGTTAAGTAACTCAGCAGTTCTACATTCTAGAGTGTCGAGATGTCTTTACCTCTAAGATGCTGTTCATTGTGTCAAATTGGGAAGCTTAAAATTTTAACTACAGGGCTCAACAAGGGGCCAGGTTCCTCACTTTGTAAACACACTAAACTTGTGCAAGAGGAGGACATGGACATGGCCTGGGCGGATAGCTAGTCTGCAAGGGAAAGTCGGAAAAGAGGCCTCCCTCCGCCCATTGTGTCCTTGCGGTTTTTTCTGTCATCTGCAGCCTTAAAATGCTGCCCCCGGCGCATGCCTCCTGCCTGGGGGACAGCTGATTACAAACCAAAACCTCCACAAACTGTAAGTTCGAGAAACCTGTTCCTCTTTAATTGGGTGTCAGGGATGATGTATCAGCAGAGAGGAAAGTAGCCAGGATAATGAGCGTGAAAAAGATAGTTCTGTCTGTGATCATCACATAATAATATTCAAATACCATTTATATAAAATGAAGGGCAGAGGGAAATAAAGTGAAGACTTAGTAACACAAAGGAATAGGTCTTGGAGGCAAAGTTATTTATATATAAATTTTTTACAACAATAGATATGTATTCGAAATGCAGAGCTAGTAATGCACACATAATGTACACACTGGAACAAGTTTGTCATACTGTGACAGACTCACTAGAGCGCTACACCATCTGCAGTGGAGAAATGTCACTGGCAACTTATAAAATGGAATGAGGGCCACACATTACAAGGCCATAGCAGAGAGTATCCTCGGAACTACAGAACAGCTACAGAGAACAGTTTGCTCCATTGTAAAATATAGCTGTCCCTTACTTGGGTAGGGCAATTTTCAGGGCCACATTTCGAATGGCTTTCTGAATAGAAGGGTTTTCATTTGGAGGATATGTCTAAAGCTGTATTTAAGTGTTTTTTCTAAAATGGTTGACATGTAAAAGTTGAATTTCACATTTTCAGTGAATATATTCTGTAGTGAAATTATGCTGTACTGGAAGCATTGCCAGAGAAATATTTAAATGTGATTTGTTTCAGGAATAGATTTGTCTCAAATAGTACCACTCAGCCTTCATATTCTTCCCCAGGAATAGAACACTTGTACAATATTACTATGTAGCCATGTATAGATATTGCAATACATTAAAAATATTTTCCTATTTTGATTGCTCTAAACAAATCATCCTTAACTCCTCTTGACCTATTCCAGTGACTGGGTCCATCTGGGCCTTGGATACTACTCAATTTTTATATTTATGAGCTAATAATTATGATTAACTTATGAATTTCAGCATTTCAATCTTAGGTTACTCTAACCAATATCTCATCGGAAAGACAGTACTGTCTTCTCCTTGACTTAGAACTCAAGCCAGACTGAGAAGTTTCTTTCTAGGTATATTTTTTAAGTATAGCTGCAAGGGACAATGTTCCAAGGACACAGTTCATTGATGATATTCTAAAAATGGGGGAGTCTGGCCAGATAGCTCAGCAAATGAAAGCACCTGCTTAGGCAGAGCACATTGTCTGGGGTTCGATCTCCAGTGTGCTGTGCTGGCCCAACCCCAGGGAGTGCCGAGATGGCAGTTGAGACTGGTACAGGCCTGTAGTCCCATCGCTTGGGAGGCTGAAAATAGGAGGATCACTGAGTATGATCTATTTAGTGAAACCTTGTATACCCTGTTCTAAATACAGGAAAAGGCTTAGTAAAAATGGAGAAATTGATCTTGAAATTATTTCCTGTTTACATTTATATCCTTCAGCTATGAAAGGAAATCAAAACCAGCAGTTCTCAGTGATTATATGCTTAAAACTGATAATACATATAAAGTGTATCATATAGTCTCAAATGTTTTAAACTCTCAAATCTATGTTCTAATATTTTAAAGTATTTTTATGATATGTAGTTTATGCATTACTTAATATAGCTTGACATTTTCATGTATCTGTGTCTTTATTACAGTGAACTAATCTTCAGGGGTAGCACAAAACCATTTGAAAACCTTGTGCAATATAACCAATAATGTGAAATTCATACTTTTTAGTGAAATTTGGTATCATTTATAATTTTTGTTTTAATGCTATCTTGTATTCTCTTTAAAAAGTAAAAAAAAAAAAAAACAATTTAGAATGAAACAGTAACAGTTAATGATATTCAGTTTTACTATGCATTTACAAATTCACCTGTAAATTCTTACACTTTCAAATGTAAAACTTTGAAAACTTTGATTTCATTTTATAGGTAGAAGTAATTACACTAGTTTGTCTGACTTAATTATTTTCCCAGCAAATATCTTTAGTGATACACATATATGTGAAACATTAAATGTTGTTTTGGTCTTTGTACGATTTATGTAAATAATGAATTACTAACAAATGATTCAACTATTACAGATATATGCATTTTGATGTCAAAAAATGTACACTCAAGATGTCATGTATTAGGATACTTAACATCAATCACAGGAACAAAAGGTACCCCACGGACCTAAGAAAATGGTGGTTGAGGGGTGGGATAAGAAAGGGAAAAAAATGTTACTTGACAAATGTGTCTGCCTTTAGAAATTTATTGGATTTTCTTCATTTTGTGTATGTAGCTCAAACAACATTTGATGGTAGTTATCCTCAAGAAAAGATACAGTGGATAAATAATTTTGTTCATTATGTTGAGAAATTTTACATGGCAGAGGAAAAATGGCTCATGGTGTAAAAGGTCCCGTTTCCCTGACTCCCTACTCCCAAACAGCTGCACCTGTGAACAGCCTGGGTAGCACCTTGTAGAAGCACATTCAGCTACTGAACTCGTTACTGGGTGAAGCCACCAGTGACTGTAGAGCCCCATGATCCAATAGCCTTCCTAAAGCTCCACTTCTGAACACATTTGTCTTCTGGGTCAGCATTTTAGATCTACACCATAACACAGGATATAAGGTAATTCCTCTTAGTGGTGTCATGTCCTTTGCTGTGCTTTTCTCCCACATGTGGACTGGATGATGACTGTATGATACAGGGTTATGGATGGGTCATGATAGACTTAGTCACTAACTGGACTGACATAGCTCTGGATGTGACTGAATCATTTTATTAAGGATAGAAGACCCACCCTGGGTAAGACAATAACCAGTGGGCTTGCAGCCTGGGTGGAATATCAATGGATGAAGGAAAGGCAGCCTTGTGGGGCTTTTCTGTGTATTATGGAATGAACCACTTCTCCTCTTCCAGGCTACTCTAACATTGTCACCTGCCTTGGAGGCAGCCACCCATGGAACGAAAGCTCCACAACCTGAGCTCAAATAAACCTCTCTGCCTTTCACTTTCAGATGTTCAGGATTTCACTCATCATTGAGGAAGCAACTTGACTTTGGGGATTTGGTCCCTGCAATGCGCCTAGATGGCAATGGGACATTATCAGTAATTTGAGGAAGCAGAAGGCCATGGTAATTGCATAATGTCATAGGTAACATGGGTACCAATGCATCAAGTCCACTCTACCTGTCTCTTAATTCTTTTTTCCCTGTCATCATCTGACCTTGACATTGAAATTTTTTTCCATTAATTATCTAAAACTACATGGAGAAAAATGTACTAAGTGATTCATTGTTTACATTAATATGAACCTGATCAATACAATCACATAACTGTTCCTATTACTTTCTTATGCTCTGAAATCCAAAATACATTTAAGAAGTTGTTTACTTTGTCCTATCCCTTTGCTTCATGAGTTTCTGTGAAGCGATGTTTGTATTATTTATTTTCTATGTATGTACAGTTGATGTAGTTTACAATAGACTGGTTATTTAATCCTTTGTATTTAATAAAATTAAATACTTTTGAAATGATGTCTTCTTTATGTACAGATAGATTTTATATCATACTCAGAGCACAAAATTGATCTGTCAAGTGTATTTACTGTCCTCAGAAGGCTGATATTTTCACAAAAAAATGTGCTGCTGTGGAGACAGAGTAGTGAAAATAGATCAAAAAATATTGTTAGTTAGAATAGAAGGACACCAGATCTACTCTGAAAGAAATCCCCATAATAGGTAGAGGATGCCTAATAAGCCTAGAACTTCTAAAAGTGTTTTACCCAGTGATTGGCTGTAACCCAATTCTTGAAAGGAGGACCGGCTGAAACTGGTTTATTACCTGGACCAGGCCATCAATACTTGAATTTAACAACAATAAGCTTGCTCTGAAGGCTACATACTTACATCTGCAACCAAAGAGTAGATCTCTTCTGAGCCACATTAAGGCTTTAATGTCTGGTGAGGCATCAAGTTGAACCCAATGAGTTGTGGAAAGCTTGGGAATGGGAGCTGAGAACCAGAATGCTCCAGTGAAGCTGTATACGGAAAGCTGGTGACACTGCACCATATGCTGGTGAGAGGAGAGTCTCAGAGCAGCATAAAGGCAAAGAAATGGGAAGCCATTACTTCATGCTACTATACAGGATCAATAAATTTAGCACCATCATCATCATCATCATCATCATCATCATCATCATCACCATATCATACTGATAAAATAGCAATCCCAGGAAAAGAATCATCAGTAATTTGTGAATTTTCCTTTCATTTTTCCTGGAATTTATTTTAGAAAGTATGGGCAGCACAGTAATTACAGGTAGCATAGGAATGGCTTTTGCATACCTCTTTTCTCATTGGCCGCATAAGAATTGCTTCTGCATACCTTGCTTCTCCTTGTCTGCCCCTTCCAGCAACTTTTGTCTTCAGACCTCAGTTCTCAGAGGTCAGCATGCTTTTCTCAGCTGTTGACCTGCAGATTCATCACTCCCTCTTCCCATGTGTGATACACCCTCCGCCTCACCGTTTGGTTCTTTGATTTGTGATTTATTATTTCAAAATGATCACTTTCTCCAAAATATCCACAGTGAGCAATGTGTCTGACATTTTTAAAAATATCTTTTTACTCAAAAAATTATGCCACACATCAGTAGGCATTTGCTCATTCATTTCTGAATTTTATCACTGTTCATAATGTTGCAGACCAAATAATTTAGTCATGTGGAATAATAGTTCATGCACTAGCATGTAAAATTCTGTAGCATTGTTCCTGTTTGCATCATCACGGTGGTTAATAGGTATTGCTAACTGTAAATTTGTGAATTATTATATAACATTGAAAACTGTCCAGCTGTGACTGAAAAATTCAATCCCAATTGAAAGGAGTGTCTTAGTTAAGTATTTATAGGGTATGACTTGTATGGGGATTGTGATTTCCATTTTGCTTCTACATGTAGAGCAATAACAGAAAGGCACTCAGATCATCAACTCAAAGTACTTTGACAGATCATTCAGAAATTACATGCTGTAGAAATTTAGAGAGTACACTTAAATATTTGGCTACTGACTACTATGATCTGGAATGCTAGGCATAATATTTAAAGTGCTTTGATAAGTCATTCAGAAATTTTATCTTATAGAAAGTAATGATTTTAGGGACTGGAGATGTAGCTCTATGGCCTAAGTGACTAGCAAATGCAAGATCCTGAGTTTGATCCCTCTTACCACACACAAAAAAGTAATGGTTTTAGAGTACAGTTAAATATTTGGCTACTGAGTGCTATAATTTAAATTGTTGAGTGTAATTACTTAAAATTTTTTTTTATTTGTTGCAGGGTCTTTCTATGCAGCTCAAACACAGGGTCTTTCTATGCAGCTCAAACTCACAGTGATCTTCCTGTCTCAGCCTCCCTAGTGCTGTGATTACAGGTGTGCAGCGACATGTTTGGCATCAATGGCCAGTGCGGTGTGGGACCAACTCAACATGCAGTACCAGGGATCAAACCCAGGTCCTTGAGCTTTCCAGGAAGGTATTTAGACCACTGAGATTTTTTCCCTAGTCCTCATAAGAATAATTTTTAAATTCTTATATGGTAGGCTTTTCATCCTCTTGGAGATAGTAGTATTGTTTACACAGTCATCTGATATTTAAATAACAAAGGAGAAACAGTGTACCTTAATGTTTAACATCTTACACTCACCAGCTGGAAAGCTGGCATATGTGAGCCTTTTCTTCCATCATTAACCCTTAATTGTTTACTAAGCATCAGAGTTTTAGAAAATGCAACTTTGGGGCCAGTGATATAGCTCTGTGGTACAGTGTCTTCATGGCAATCCTAAGATACTGAATTTGAGTTTAACACCTGGTACAGAAAAGAAAGAGAGGGGCAGGGAGGAGAAAGGAAAAGGAAAGGTAAGGAGAAAAGAAAAGAAGAAAAAAGGAAATAAGGCAGGATCAAATTCTTCATCCAAAAGTATATTCTGAGGGCTGAGCCTTGTGGCACATGCTTGTAATCCCAGCTGGGAAGCTGAGGCAGGAGGATTGATGTGAATTTGAGACCACCCTGGGCTACAAGTGAGCTCAAGGCCAGCCTGAACTACATACTGAGACCCTGTGTCAAAAAAAAAAAAAAAGACAGGGAGGCACTGGTAAAATGGCTCAGTGGTCTAAAGCCCCTGCTTAGGCAAGCTTGGGCAACCACAGAAACTGTGGTTCAATCTCCAGCACCACATGACTAAGCTGGCCATAAAAAGAAAAGAAAAAAGAAAAAGGATTCTCAAATGACGTGATGGATAGAACCTTTTATTAAATTCTCAGGAAGAAGGAAATATGGTTTTATTTCTTAAAATACATTTGAAAAGAATATTTTGATTTATTCTTCACAGCTAATTGTTTAGATATCTTCAGAAACTAATGCAGATAATCTTCACTTTACACGTTGTTTCACTTCCCTTATAAAAAAAGAAAACTCAGAAGAAAAAGTTAGATATTCTGTTGTCCCAAAGGTCGAGTTAGCTTCAATTCCATTCTATAAAATCTATGCCATTCCTCTGAACTTACTACCCAAAGTTTACTACTGAAGGCATAAGGCCTAGAAGCAGGCTACAAATCATACACTGCGCTCCATCATGTGTAGCTACCTTGGATTATAACCAGATGTGCAAGCTGACTTGGGAACATGGGTATCCTGCCCATGCCTGCTGTATGGGTTGCAGAGGCCGTGGCAGAGAACCGGTTCCACAGGCACAGCTTCATGGTCTGAGGAAGATCCAAAGTGCTGTGGAACACAAAACTGCAAATGTAGTTAGCAAAACAGAACCTTCACAAAGAAATTTTGAAAGGGGGAACAATACACATACATACATGCACACACAGTCTAGTGTTAAAATTTAGTGCAATTTTAAAATGGCTTCAGTTTTCAAAGTATAGACTTTCAAGCTACTACAGCTGCTTCTTAGGTAGGCCAAAGTCAATATATGCTAACCCCATGCTTGCTAAGTGCATGAGTTGTCGCGGGGGGGGGGGGGTAGCGAGTGAACATAACCAAGTTGGAGTAATAAAATATTTGATTTTAATCATTTCTAGTAAAATAAAATCTGAGAGTTCCTCAGCCCCACCCACACTCATACACAACACACCAATGGTTAAGTATGTTTATAATGGCCAAATAAAGAGTTTACATGGACATGTTTATTAGTGAGACTCACTTTTAAATAAGGCAATTATTTTATTAAGCCTCTAGTTCATTTCGATCTCAGATCAGTTCCCTTGGAGATGTGGAACGGTCAATGTCCGGTATCACGAGCAGATTTTCCTCTGGCACATCCAGGACCATCTGATCTAGGCTTAGATAAGTGTATTTTGTAAAGTCCTTTCCTTCGTTTTCAACCTCCATTAAGGTGAACAAAGGCATTTCCAGAGGCAAGTGGTTTTCCTCTTTCTGCCCGTCCTCGGGCCCTTGCTCTTGCATCCGCCTCTCTTCCTCCTCTTTCCCCTCTTCCTTTCTGTCACCCTCTTCCACCTCCTCCTTCACCTGTGCACCTTCCTCCTCGGCCTCTCCCTCCTCCTCTTCCTCCTCGCTCTCTCCCTCCTCCTCCTCTTGCTCTTCGCTCTCCTCCTCTCCATCAAATTCCTCCTCTTCATACTGTGCATCACACTCCACGCATTCCTCCTGCTGCCCCTCCTCCTGCTCCTTTATCTCTTCCTCCTCTTTCACCAGCTGCGGGGCAGGAGACTGTCTTTCCTGCACTGGCGCAGGACTCAAGACTAGAGAGGGATCCTGCAGGGAGCTGTAGAACGTTTCCGGGAGCGCTGACTTCTCCTCGCCGTCGCTGGGGGGCGCATCGCCGAGGTCGGCTGACCCCATGTGGACCAGCGGTGCCCCCTGCGCCCACTGCCGGCGTTCCCGCTTCTGCTGCTGCCGCATGTCCTCGTAGATCTGGTTCATGATGAACTGCGTGGTGTTGCGCGGCGCCCGCATGCCCGGCGCCCGCCAGCCGTACAGATTCACCGGCCGAAGCAGCATGCTCAGATCCACGGGGGGGTTCCTCCTCCTGAAGCTGCCGCGCGGGGGTCGCCGGCGACCCCAGCGCTTCTTTCTGACCGGAGGCCTGTCCCAGCCCGGGTTCCAGGGCGCACACCAGCAGGAGCAGCAGCAGGCGCAGAGCGGGTGCAGCCCGAACATCTGCATCATTTCTAACAGGCATGGGGACTTCTGGAATCCCCCCGGAGGGACGCTCCAGGGCCCACCGCAACGCCTCCAGTTAGGGTACCAGCAGGGCCGTCGCGGGGGCTGGAACCAAGGGCCCGGGGCCTGCCATTGCTTGGGCTTTTTCCTGGGGGGCTCACACCCGGGCTTGCCTTCTCGGCTGTAGCGCTGCTTGTAGATCGGGGCTCCCCTGCGCCTTCGATGGCAGGAAGACCAGGTACCTACGGGGGCGGAGGAGGACCAGCCGCCACCCAGATTGAGAGGGTCTTCCTTCTGGAAGAGGGTCTGGGTCATGGTTTCAGGAGTTCCCCAAGTCGAGGCCTGAATGGGAGCGTTCTAGAAGCTGTCGTGAAAGGTGGCCAGGTGGGACGGTGTGAGAGCGTCCTCAACTTGTGTCGCCGCGCAACGCCGCGTGCCTGACTCTGGGCTGGCACCGGCCTTGCCAGAAGGACTCTCTCTTCTCTTCTCCGCGTTCTAGCTCTTCTGTCGGAATCGCTTTTCCTTCGCACCCGGGTTGTCTTGCCCAGATGGGCTGGATGGGATTGGGGCTGGGATGGATGGTGGGGGAGGGAGGTGTTGGTGGGCGACACACAGTGAGAGCGGCTCCCGGGTCCCACGTTCACCCACCTCTGCAGAGGCGCGGGCAGGGGGACTGGGGAGGCAGGCGGTGCGCGTTTGCGTGGCTGCTCCCTCTCAACCCAGGTGCTTCCCGGTGGCCGTCCTGGCCGGACTGAGAGGACGCGGGCAGCGCGCGCCCTTAAATACCCTCTGGGGGGCCTGGTGTGTCCCTTGCATTCTTGGTTGCCCAGGACGACAGCCAATCCGCATGCAGATGGTTAGCCCTGTCCCTGGAGGTGGGCGTAGGGCCGTTGCTAAGAGACCCTAGTGAACTTTTGTGACGCAGTACTGGAGAGGTTAGGGGGAAGGGACAAGACTAGGTGGGTTATGGCATTCTTGGAGGTGGTATAGAAACTTCACAGCCTATTGAGGGAGGAACTGAGCAATTTGTACTATGGGTCTTGAGCTGAGCCAGACTGGGCAGGAAAGTTTACTTAACAACACCTGTTGTATATCTTCGCGGTGGGCAAGGGCAAAAAAAAAAAGGCCTACAGCTGAAAATCTGGGTCCCTCTACACTTAGGGCCAGTTTACTCTTTTCTTCTTCAGGAGTCCGGAGTCAATACGTGCAAAATATGACCACAAAGCCTTTCTAGCCTCTGTCCTCCACATAATCATCACATCTACCCTCACTGGATGTTATGCTTCACGGTCTCTCAGGTGGAGGATGGAGAAATCACTTTGTCCAAGGTAGTGTGACTAACGGACTTCAGCACTAGCATCTAAGCCTAACCCCTTCCTGCCACGGAATGCTTAAGCACCTCACCATCCTAGTAACCACCCTTAAGCAGGGCTTTTGTGATTAATGAAATATGTATGGGCAAAACTTCTGCTCGTTTTAATATGCCACGTATATGCCAGTTTATTACACAAACTTCATTACCAGAGGAAACCCAAGGACTTGGTTTTCAGAATATTTCGATTACACCTTTAGTTTCTTCATCAACTACTCATTCCATACATTGGGAATCAATCATACTTAAGGAATCTAAGTTAAGCACATGGGTTTTTATTTAGAGTTATTCAGCTTCGGCTCAATTTAAGAATCCCTGGAAGTCTCAGGTTTCATAACCTCACTGGTAGTATGGTTTTCTTATAGTACCTGTCCCACACAGTTCTGTGAACAATGACATAAAGTAGTTCATTAAAGCAGTAGCCATAGGAGCTCTTAGGTATTTAGTAACAATCATTGTTACTGTAGTCAAATACTTTTGGGGGGCATTGGTACAATAAACGCAAAGGTCATAAAAACTGGGCCGGATGCACCAATGGACATTGGCATCCCCACGTTCTTTGTTTCACTTGTTACAAGCTTGAAGAAGGTGGTGCAAGGCCTGGTCCCAGCCATAACACAGGTTCCGTTATGAAGTTCAGGTTGGCTTTATACTCACTTTGTAGATGAGGCTGGTTTTGAAATTGCAACAATCCTTCCTTCCTCATTCTCCTGAGTGCCGAGGTGGCACGTGTACATCACCACACCAGGCTATATGTTCCATTTTATTACCTTCCTCTAGCAAACGGTTATACAAGACAGAGCAGTACATGCTAGGAACCTCAGTGCATTGAACACAGGCGAAGCCAGACATGTGAAGATCCTGAAGTCAGAAAAAGTCACTTAAGCTCCTTGGGTGAACACTGAGACCAGAACTGAGTGAGAGCTGTTGATCAAGATGCCAAGGCTTGCCTTCGGAATCGCATGGGTTTTATTCAATTTCTTTGGTTTTGTTCACTTCATCTTGCTCTGTGGTTCATAGAATTCTACTTTGGTGAGACTCAAATTAAATTAATACTACTGCTTTTGTCATGGTTCCTTATACAGATTCACACCTCTGGCAGTTATTTTAATCCTGTTCTTGACTCAAAATGGGATGGCCATAGTCCACATTTTTCTAAAGACATGTCTCATACAAGGTATACTTTTTTGCTTAAGAACTATACAAATTAACTATGTTATTGCAGTGGAATTCCCATTATTACTTTGTTTTCTAATAAACAACATTGACTCATACCCTAAGTAATTAAGGACCTGATTTTTGATCAGTTGATATGACTTTTGTAGAAATAATTTTTGTTAAAATTCTCCTTACTAAAATCGTTTGGCTTAGGCTTGTCTTGCATCAAGTTGCTTAAAAGACAGTGAACTATAAATTATAAAATAACAATGTATAAAAAATAGGATTTTTTTAAGATTAAAATTGTAATATAATTCCAATTCTAATTATAATTCTAACCACCCAGGACAAGTTAGTATCAGAGCATGTTAAACATAACAGTCAGAAATCCAATTATGAAAGTTTAAAAATCTATTACTAATTGATCTATAATCTTTAAATACTGAGAATGAAATATCATGTTTTGATATTACAATGCATTCATCATGTTGTTATATGTTCTGGGCTTTTTTGTTCATGCATAATAAATCACCACAAACTTAGTTAACTGAAATGGTATATGTTTATTAGTGCAAATGTTGCCAGCAGGAGCTTATTGGAGACCTTCACTCAGGATATCTCCAGGAAGATAAAGAAGGTGTTGACTGGGTCTGAGTTCTACCACAACCTTGTCTGGGAAAATCCACACCCAAATTCCTACATGCATATTTCTGGCAGAATTAATTTCCTTGTGGCACTATGACTGAGGATTCTGCCTTTTTGCTACCTGTTGGCTAGAGGCCACCTTCAGGTTTTAGAGACCACATATCAGGAGCCACTAGAAGTTCCTAGAAACTTACCCATAGTTCCTTGCCTTGAACTTCTTCAGTATGGCCTTTCAGTTCATCAAGCCAGCAGAGAATCTCCATAGTTCTTCTCATCAAAGATGGATGTGTATAGATATAAGTAGACACTCCCTGTGTGTGCACTTGTGTGATAATCAAGGCCATGACATTAGTAATAGCCATCATCTTTGTTATGTTCTATTAGTTAAAAGCAGGGCGTAGGTTCCATCTATGTCCAAACTAAGGGATCTGTGGGTCAGTCACAAAAGTAGAGAAGCAGGAAGCAGAATATCACTGGAGATGAGCTATCTTACAGTCTATCTTCCATGAATGAAGCAAATCTAGTAAAATATCTAAATTATGACCTTTGTGTTCACTAGTAACAATTTTGTCTAGAAAACATTAATAACATTTTTGTTGCTATAAAATTTCTATATATGACTTTTGATGATAAAAAGGATTCTGTGTTTTGTGACATGCTTATGATTACTGGCTTAATTTGAAAACACATTACGATATTGGTCTGAATGTTTGTGCATTTGTGTCGAGTGGAAAGAACTTATTCTAACACTTGGTGGCAGTAGTAGCTCATTTACAATTCAGTTAAGGAGGCTTTCTACAGCCAACAATGAGAAGCAAATACCTCACCCTAGCATTTTTGTTATAAACTATTCCAAGTCAACAATATTATCAATTATTTCTGTGTGGTTGAATTGGATATATTTATGAGATTTCAATGGTTTTCACTTGGCTGTTAAAAAGTAAGCTTCAGCTGTTAAACTTCTGAAGGAAAATTCCTCCATGAGAAGTTGGTTATACAAAATTTCATCATGTAAATGTAACACAACAAATATTTTAAGGTCCCGTTACAGGCATCACAATTAGGCATAAATTAATATACTGTCAGAAACAAACTGGGCACTCAATGAAGTCAATGCAGAAAGATGGCAAGAGCTATCACCAGAGGCAAATCTAGA
>PVJA010002979.1:0-60055 GCA_004027025.1 Myocastor coypus | reverse complement strand
TCAACTTAGATAATGTGTTATGAGATACAAATATATGGTAATACTGAGAATGCATCATACTCCCTGTCAAAGACGTGCCTTTTTCACAGCCAGAACATCTATGCTTGGGGCCCAGCGGGATGGCTCAGTGGTCTAAAGCGCCTGCTTGGGAAAGCTTGGGCGGCTTCAGGGACCGCGGTTCGATCCCTGGCACCACACGCTGCGCCAGCCCTGCCCTCGGGGCAGGCTGAGCCAGCCATAAAAATGAGTGAATAAACAAATAAAGGTTCTGAAACAAGAAAAAAAAATTAAAAAAAAAAACAAAAAAAAGAACATCTATGCTTGGGATTTCAATTTAAAAGCAATAGAACTCTATCTTTGGCAGGCTGTGCTATGTCTTATACTGGGCATTTCAAAGTGAAATAAAAGGTTTTCAAAATTGCTCATTGCTTTCTCTCAATAATTTGGAATGTGGAGAAGCTGGTTTGCAAATCCAGTGGTATGTGATGCATCAAGCAACACTATTTTATATGTGTCCACTATGAATACCAAATCCTTGTAAGCAAATTATGAAGAGAAAGTGAGCTGCATGATGACAACAAAGTCCTTTTTCCTACAAATTTAATGGAGAGAGAATGTCAGCTTTATATTCATAACAGTAATACTTGTAGGTATTACTTGCTACCACTTTTTGAAAACACTCTTAATCCTATGGATTTTCAGAGAATATAACAGCATGCACCATGACATGTAAAAGTTATGTGCCCAGTAAGGATTAGGAATTGGCAGCCTGGGCATGTTTGCATATAAATAATTTTACAGTAGCATATATTCCAGGACAATGGGATGCTATTTGTTTTATTTTTATTTTAGGAAACAACTTGTGATGGTCAGATAGAAATAAACATATGTACATTGAGCAGGAAAAGAAGTTGGTTCATTTAAAAATACATTTAATCAGGGACATATTTTAGAATTGGAACTGTCAGCTAAGAGGATGGGGCATTTGAGATGGCCACACAATTGTAGATTAGGATTTGCATGAGATGTTTCCTTCCAGAGTGTCTTAGTTACATTTTTGATTGCTGAGACAAAGTACTCAATACCAGAAGTTAATGGAGGCAAGATTTACATCAGTTCACAGTTTGTAGAGGTTTCAGCCCATAATTCTCTGGTTCCAAGACAGGGTGGTTTGGCAGTGGGCACTGAAGAGGAGAAATAGTTCACGGGAGGGAAAGAGCAAAGCAGCAGGGACAGCAGCAGAGGCAGCAGCAGATACTTCTCCCATCTGTCCCCTCTAGGCTGCCTTCTTTGCAGAGATGATGTTACCGACACCCAGGATGTGCCTTCCCATTGTCCATGCCCAGAATTGTGGTAGACCAAGAGGTGGACTAATTTAGCAATCCTTCATCCTGGCATGATGCAATCACACACCCTTCATCCTAGCATTATGCAACTTAATCCCAGCATCACCCAGTTTAATCCCAGAATAGCACCCTAGACCTAGTCACCACCCCAAACTCCCACCTAAGAGCACAGGAAGCTTTGAGGGAACATCTAGACACAAGTCACAACTGAGAGGTTGTCATAATATCTGTTCAAATATCACTTAGCACTTTCAAATCTCCATAGTAATGCCTGTAATGTCTGTTGTATTTTGTTACAAATTCTCTTTTTGGGGAGAATCTCATATCAATAATGCCTTTTAGGTGAGGGTTTATTATAAATAACTTTCATGATCTTATTATTCCATAAATAAAACAGAACAATATTTTATTGCATTTTGCTAAGAAGAATTTACACCTAGTTATATTATGATTGTATATTTTATTATTATCATCATCATTCTATCCTCTATTTTAAAGGAAATAGAATAGTTCTATAGGATCCCAAAATGATATGGTGCTACTATGCCTACTCTGTTTAATACCCAAGCAGCCTTGCCTGTTAGGAACTTTCTTTGACTCTCACCGTCCACCTTCCTGGGGGTTTTCTAGAGGCCACATATGTGAAGGACTTCTGACCCCCAGAAATGGTTCCTCTATTTTCACATGAAAGACGTCCTCTGATCACCTGGAAATCGCTGTCCTATTTGGAGAGATAGACAGATTTTGGCAATCCTGTTTGTTCTGTACACCAGTTTCTTACATTACAAAATAAGAAGACATGTCTGGGTTAGGTAAGACATGTTAATGAGGTAGATATAAGGCAGGGTTAAAGATTTCGTCATTAACAACAGAAATTATTCCTTTCTTTTTTTTTCTTTTTGTCTCTAACATGGCATATTCATTTTATGCAACTGTCAACTTGTGGATTAGTACATACTGCATGCCTAAATGGAATGTCTGGTATAGCCTTTGATTCCTGTCTATCTTAACAATGTAACTAAAGTCGTAATAACTGCAAAGTGGAACACCATTCAAATTTAAACTCTAGGCCTAAATATGATTTTATGAGTCTATTCACTGACATATGGGCCATCCTTATGGTCTTTTTCTATCTTACCACATTCCGTATTATAGTAGCAATGCATTAGAGATCTTAATATTTTAGGTAGCAGAGTACAAAGTTTGCATAACTGTTACTAGTTTGGGCACAGTGTTCATCATTAAACCTTATTAAAAACCATACATATCAGTTAGCAGAACATTTTTGTTTCTCATGTAATACTTTCTCCCATATTTCCCAAAAATTAAATCTAAGGAACACTGAAAAATAGTACTGACAAAAAATATGCGTCTGTGTTAAATTAACTAATTTTTTTCCTAAGGATCTTGTGGTTTTTAAAAATCTTTGATAGGATCCTGAGATTCTTTTTCTCCAATACAGCCAATAAGTTAGAATAAAATCATCTCTGAGGATGCCTCCTTGGTATAGCAGAACTAGAGATGTCAGAGATTCTTGCTTGTCTGATTTTTTTTCTCTTATGAAGACATGGGAAAGAACTGTTCTATTTATAGAAATAATAGTAATATGGTTTCACTAAATATTGCTGATGGTTCATTATCATTACACCACTACCTACCAATAATTTCTGTTTCTCAGACTTAAAAGTAGAAAAGCAAGCACATTGTCTGTTATGGTTTGTGTCTATTTGTCCACCCAAAGCCTCATGTCAGTCATGCTAACACACCTCCAGCAACAGTACATGCACGCCTTCAGGGGCAGGACCAGAGAACCAGGGCGGGGCTTGAGGGGTGGGGCCAGAGGGCCAAGGCGGAGCTCGAGGGGGTGTGGCCAAAGGGGCAGGAACCCTTAAACTGATGTCTTGCTTCCCCTAGACCAGAGACCTTTTGGAGGTATAAAGCGGGTCAACCTGGACTCAATAGCATCCCAGCCTGTATTAGCGGTGTCTGATTGGGGCCACATCAAGCAGGGAGGACATGTTTGGTGAAGACTGAGGCACTGAACCTCTCTCTTGAGCAAATAAAGCTCCAAGGTCTTGCTACATAGTTCAGGCTGTTTTAAAAGATGAAACTTCCAGTAACTGTGAGCTAAATAAACATTCCCTTCCATCATTTTGAGTGTTCGACTTTTTCCAGCAACGAGAGAAGAGTAACTAAGAAAACCTAGCACATTGTTAGTGAATTGCCATTTCCTTCACAATATTAGGATTTGGAGATAGTAATTCAAATAATTTTAGGAGTAGCACGCCAGATTCCTGGCCTCTAGTTATTCAGACATAGGTGGACAGAATAGTGTTCTAAATTTTGGCAGATATAATTAAAGTCCCAAATATTTGACTTTAAAATATAGATGTCATCCAGTTTAATCTGTCAAGTGGCCAGATAAAAAGTAGAGAATTTCCTCTGGGTAACAGCAGAAATTTAAATGAGACAGGTCAGAAGCACAAGTAGGACTCTACACAGCCTCTCTGGCTTGAAGATGTAAGGAGCCATGGCACAAGAACTGTGAGCATCCTTTAGAAAAAATAGAGAGCTGGAGTATGATCACAGGGAATTAGGTGCCTCATTAAAACCTGCAACCACTAGGAATAAATTTTACTGAACATCCCATAGAGCATGGAAATGCTGCAGTTTCTGCAGTTGATTTCAGTCTGGCAATAGCCCAGTTACAGTTGAATGCAAGTCATGTGGAGCTTCAGATGTAGAGAAATGGAGATAATAAATAGGGTTTTTTAAGTTGATGATTTTGTTGCTCTTGTTAGGTTATTGTGGAAAACTCATAGATGTGCTATGTTAAAAAATTTCTACTTTGTGTATGGTGCAGTGTTTTGCATGAATGAGAGTGTCCTTTTCAGTTTCCCCATTGCTGAGTCAAAATATCTGACACAGACATGCCAAGTTAAAGGGGAAGAGTTTAAAATGCTTATGGTTTCAAGGGTTTCAGTGAAAGATTACCTTTCACTGAAAGGGGCAGAAGCATCATGGTAAAAGAGCATGGTGTAGAAAGTGGTTCACTTAATACCCAATGGGAAAGGATGCAGACTAGAAATCCATCTGAAGTCTGACCTGAATGATCTGCCCCACCCATCGGGGCTCTCCTAGCAGTATGCTCAGCGGTGTGCAGTGGTGGGTTAGGCACTTTTGAGCTGTCCCTAGAGTTCCCTCATTTCCCCTCATCCAGTCACGTAAACAAGATTAATAGGCATGCATAGTGGACATAGAATGTTGAAGCAAAACCTCTTTTGATCAATTTTTAAATATATGGCTTTGTGGCCCTTGTTAGCTTGTTGGGCATTCTATTGCAGGCTTTCCAGCTTTGGGGATATTTGAATTTTGATTTAATGTGCTGCTAACTTTTCTCCTTGGGGCTCAAAAATTAGCATGTGCTTTTCACTATTAAAGACACATTAATGTTTGTACTTTTAAATTGAGTCAAGAAAATATTTATATACCAAAACTGAGGACATTTCAACAGAGCATCTAATTCTTGCATTACAAAAAATTTATATTTAGGTCCAATGTCTATAAAGAGTGGCCTATAACAAATGATGCAAGGAGAAGAAAATGACGTGAGTTAGAAATAAAATTCATATATTGGATTGAAAGAGAAATAGGTTAAAAATATTGAATATTCAAATGCTGCAAGTATATTTCTGATAGCCTCTTTTAACTTTGTTAATTCAGAAATAGATTATGTGATGGTGAAAATGTTTGATAGTAAGCCATAACAGTGAATTTGTAAAGAATCAAATACTCTGCCATACTGTAAATGAAATTATAAATGTGTAAAACATCTTTTAAGGGCAATTTATTTTATTTATTTATTTATTTATTTATTTATTTATTTATTTATTTATTGGTGGGACCAAGGTTCAAACTGACAATTCACTTGCCAGGCAGGCACTTGTGCCACGGAGCTCTCTCCCTGGCCCCTTAAGGCCAATTTAATAACAGGTACTATCATTTAATATAATTTACACAGAACTCTGCTTGTATTAATTTATTCATAAATGCTGTCTACCACATAAACAAATTTGTTTACTATCATGCAAGAGTATTTTTGTAGTTTGGGTATAAATGCAAATACATATACTATAACAGTATATGTTATTTGGTTTTTATAATCAGTACAGCTATGATTACATTAGAAAATCCTCAAGTAACATTTTCACATGAAAAATGTAGAGTTTAGAATAGATACTGTCATTTGTGCTTACAGCTCTATGCTTAGATTTATAGATATACATACAGTGGTAGTACCTGTATAAATGTAGCACTAGTATCTAGCTAGTTGTGTAAAAGCATAGAGATGATGAATGTGAAATTGTTTGTTAGGGAGAACTTCATAAATGTATACATGAGACCATTATTTATAGCAAGTGAAACTCAGTACCTTGAAGCTGAAGGAAAACTCGTGTTTCATTGCGTAGCATCTTGCCTTTCAGTTTGCAACTAGGTACCTTATGAGCACTATATACATTTTAGATACATCAGATACTCTTACAAATTGTTTTTTTAAATTTTTTTTGTCCTTATCTGGTTATTATATTATCTGTACTTTCCATTTTATTTTTCTTCAAGCACGAAAATATATCAAGTACCTAATAAATTCAGCAAAAGTCCAAATTGCAGTTATAGTTCTATCCCTGGTCCCGCATGTCTTGCTGGCCTTGCCCCCAGGGCATGCTGAGCTAGTGACAGAGTCCTGTTGTGGTTGTACATGCCTCAAATCCTAGCATTGGGGAAGCTGAAAACAGGAGGACCGCTACGAGTCCAAGATGCATAGTGAGACCCATAAAAGTGTATGTATAGTTGTTTAAGAAAATAACTATAAAAAACACAATGAATGTATAGTTATTCAAGAAAATAGTAGACTATTATTCAAAAGCTGGAGTTAATAGATAATATAGTCATTTGGATGCATTTGTTACAACAAATATGTCCTCACAAAATCATTTTAATTTTCAGATATATTTCTTTTTGTGTGCTCTTTAGTGAATTAGGAAAAGAAACATGCACTCGTGAAAAATGTTTAGGCAAGTTTAACTAAACCATCCAAATCATTGAAAAGTAATGAATGCTCAATTTCCATTTTTCTTTATTATATACTTAATTTGAAGTTAGATTACATGTGAATTTCTAAAACTTACAAGTTACATGCGATTTATAAGAATAACTGTGAAATATGCTCTATCCTATAGCTTGCTCTTGCTCTGCATTTGTAGGCTTCTTACTAAATCACCTGATGTACCTTTAAATTATTAGGTTTCTATCGTATCTTAACACTTCTAGTTGTATGTGCAATCATTTCTTCTTTAAAAGTACAATGTGAAAATATTACAGTAAAGTTGTGTTTTGAGGAAAAAAGCCAGAATCACTTTGATGTGGCCAACATCATAAGGCTAATTATCTTATCTGAAATTAGACCAGACTGCCAACAGGCAAACGAGGTAGACACATGTATGCTTGTGGAGTTTTGCTGAGATTAATGGGGTTCCCGTCCAATCGAATGTCCTCTAGGGCCTTGCGAATGTATGTCAAGTTTTTCACATTGCAGAAAGTATCTTCATGCATCTCCAGAATGTTGTTATTCTAAAATAAAATAAAAAAAAAAGAAAATGTGTAGCATATATGTAAAATCAATTGTCATGCAGTCTACTTTATTATACATGTATTTTTATTCCTTTATTTCTTCCCAAAATCAAAACTAGGTATTGCAGGAATATTGTATACCATGCAATTGCCAGTCAATTAGGATAAGTTTTGTAGGAAAGGCATATAGTTCCATTTATGGAGCCTACACTTCAGTGAGACAAGTAGAGAGTAAGTAAATGAGAACAACTTAAAAACTAATGAGGACAGGGGCTAAAGAGCCTGCCTAGGCAAGCTTAGGCAAACGCAGGGGCTGCGGTTGGATCCCTGGCACCACATGCAGCACTCGCCGCGCCCCCAGGGTGGGCTAAGCCGGCCAATGAGCCCCAGTGCTACAGAGGTTGAAAACAAGAGGAAAATTCTGTACCATAGAATTCCGATTAATTCAACCAAATATTTCCTTTCTAACAAATTTTTAAAAAATTAATGTTAATAATTCAAAATTATCCAAAATAACTAAGAAACTTTTTGTAACTCGTTGTATAAGGCCAATATTAATCTCAATAACAAAGACACAACTAAAAATGTCTCTCTATAACTAACTCCATTATATAATGTCATGTGTTTCAGTTTACATTCTAAATCTTGGGGATTTCTTTTTTTGAAAGATTGGTAAAGGAAAGTTGTTTTATGTATACACACACACACACACACACACAGACATATATATATATTTAAGAATGAAATTGATTTCTAATATAAGTCCTTTAAAATGATAATATGTATTTTATTTTAATTTGTTTTTTGAATTTATTGTATCTAGGTTATATTTTTAGCTTAGTTTATGGTATACCTCAGCAGATATTCCTTCTGTACTTGAGAATAATTTTGCTGTTTTTGAATCAAATATTGTAGGCATGACTACTAGTCTTATTAGAATGCCACTGAATTCTACTGTTTACAACTATTCTTATAGCTAATTAAGCTACTGGCACAAGAATATCATCCTAGCAAGTATCTTTTGTTCAAGCAATCTGTTAAAATTGTTACATTCACTGTCTTGACAAACATTTTTGCATATACATTTTAAAAATAATTTATATGAGTACAAAAATTGCATATAGATTGAAGACCATCAAATTTTGAACAGCTTTTTAAAGATGCAATTAACATTTTTCAACACGTATAATAGGCATGTATGGCCAGTTATTTAGAGAGTCATGTCATACTGACATACAAGCACATTATATTCCAAAGTAATATAGATACTTGATTATTTTGTAGCTTCCATATATCCCAAACAATGGCCATAAATTTAATTCATAACTGGGAAACCCAGTACAAAGTTTCTTTCATGATTTCATTGGCAGTTCTGCCTCCAGTCATAAACAAAGCAAAAAATATAAAAATAAATTCAGCCTCAGGAAAAAAAAATCCAGAATTATCTAGAAACAGAATTCAGTCTAGAAAGAATACACTAAAGTAGTATATATGATCATAAAAATTAGCAAAAGAGAGGAGTTTTCACGCTTTAGACAGATGTACACAAAAACACTAAAATACAGAAATACAGATTAATAAAAAAAAAGACAGAGAAGCAAGTCTTTGACTCTTAAATGAAAAATGCAAAAGCCATACATTTGCTCTCATATAGAATAATCATTTCCTAGAGTGCATTGTGCTTTTTTGTGCTAGAATTGTAATATTGGACTGTGATGCTTCTTTGAGCATATAATGCATGTGTCCTCCACATATTTATTCCACAGAGCACATGAAATTATGGCAGAGAGCTGATTACAGCTGCTGAGCAAAAGTTACTCATATTTGAATGAGGAGTAATTTATCTTTCTTTGTTTCAATAACCAAAAATGTTTCGGTTGAGCAAATTGTAATCACTGGGGTACAAATGAAATATACTTAGAAACGATTAGATCATAACATTTTGCAAATGTGTTTTTACTTACTTCTTCAAAGTAAAATGCAGCTTAATAGTATTAAAAATAACACAAACTTTCAAATATGTTGGTTAAAAGAACAGCAAAGAAAAGAAACAACTGCATTTTGTTTATGTAAATAAGTGCAAGCTTGCCATTTCTCAGCAAATACGAATGCTGTAGGATTGACTGTGACCCATTACATAAAATTTAAAGTCCAACGCTGCAACTGATTGCTTTCCCTGAACTAGAAGATGCATTCCATTTCTTCATCCTTTGTCCACTTTTCCCTCTACCTCTAATCTGCACTGTTTTAAAATTTAAATCAGCTGAAGAACTTCAGAGTTGTTTTAAGGGAAGCTGTTTGCGCCCCCAAAAGACACATTTTCATTTGGAAAGTGTAAAAATAAATCTGAAGGTCAGCAGAAATCAACATAATCAAAAAGGCCATGAATGACTACCCATCTTGTTCTCAGAGATGAGGAAGATAAAAAGAGACAGAGCAGAATAGTTATTTCAGTATATGAGAATGCCATTAGAGGTAAGTTTTTGAGCCTGTGCCTCCTTCCTTTCGTTTGGTTTTGTCTAGGTCTTTTGACCTGATTGGGCTACCATACATCTACCTGAAGGTGAAGGGCACGAAGGTTTTCTGGGAGAGGCAGAGGAATGTGGTCCAAGTTGTTATCAGTAAGGTAGAGATGGTGGAGGTCGTACATGTCCTGTAAACAGTCCAAATGTCACAATTTAACAGAAACTCGCTCTCATTTCATGTATGTGACTATCTATGAAATAAAATATCCCTCTGAAGGTCATGTTTTCTGGTCTCCAGACGATTAGTTGAATTTTAGGGGGGATTGGGTGGAGGTAGGAATGGCTGCAAACAATGGACGTCCTGATCTCTAGGGAGAACCTGGCTTTATTCGATATAATTTTCTCAGTCTAAGAAAGGTAGCCCCTTATAGTAGGATTTCGATGATATTGCTGAAACATAGAAATAACTTACTTTATAGTTATGGAGACACAAACATTTCTTCTTCCCTCAAAATTTTTAACCTCACAAAGAAAAAGGCCACTCAATAAGAGAGAAAACTATTAAACAATAACTTCTCTTTTCTTGCTGAATTGTGCAGAAAAACAATGACTCTCCATCATTCGTGCTGACCTATCCTGACCCTCACTAGGTTATAAGGATGTCCCTTATTTCTCTTGCAAGACATGATCAGGAAGCCTAGTATGGAGACAATGTTAAGGAGGCCATAATACCCACTCTGTATTCCCTGGGAATCACATGACATCTCTTTAAAGAGTACTTTACCACCATTTTCTCAAGGAGGAATAATGATGGCTAAGATAACCAATCCTCTAAGGTTCTCAGACCCTTGGCTACAGTTCCAAGCAAGGCCTCTAGCACCATACTTGTGTTCTTACTAAGAAAATAATGAGGTTAACTTGATCCTTTTAGGGTCATTCAGAAGCCATTGTCCTACATCCATGTAGTCATCATTTCAGCCATGTAAAGTACTATCTCTGAGTGCAGTTCTGAACAAATGCAAATAGTTCACTTCTAAGTAGCCACCCACTTGTTACTCTAGCTTTTGAAATTTTTTTTCTCTTCCTGATACTTGACTATCTTCAGAATGTACAGAATGTACGAGTACCCAGTATTTTTCCAAAGCATGATAGATGCAGCAGTGAAGTATATTTTGGAAATAAGAATTTTCTTTAAATTTGATCCCACTCTAGAAGTAGAAAAGCTCAGCATTAATAGCAAATAGAAGGGAAAGAGGAAAGTCTTTCTTATGCAATCTGAAGCTTACTTTAAATGCTTCTTGCTTGATCCCTTTCCTTCCAAGTCTATTGTTGCTGATGTCAATAAATGTCAGAGTGGTTGGCAGCTCTGGGAGCTGCCTTATTTTGTTGTCACGGAGGATAAGCTCTCGAAGCTGAGGCAACTTCCGGAATGCATCTTCATCAATCTCAGAGATTAAATTTGATGTCAGATCAATCCTTTTTAAATCATCTAGAATAAAACAATTGAAGGAAGTACATACTCTGAAATATGGCTTTTGCTCATATAAAATATGAATATAAAATTCTCTACATATTGGAAATGTAAATTTGAATTTATCAATACACAAGGAGTGAAATAATTAGCCCTGGGTATGTTATAAAAATGTCATTTCCGGTTATGCTCTGTATTGATGCACTTATAAGAAATTACAACATTTGCTTAAAAAGTTGGCACATTTTAGGTAAAATAACTGGTCTTTTTCTCAACACACTTCATAAATTTTGTCTGGATTTTACTATTCTAAATGTTTTGTCAAGAAGGAATATCCAACAATACAGAAATTAAAAGGGAATCTTTAAACAATTAAACTATTTTACAAAGACAAGAACTAAAGTTCTTCTAAGTTGGCAACAACTATAAATCCAGAATTTAGGCTTATATGATCAATCATAAAGTTATTATGCTTCAGTTACAGCTTGTTCAAAGCACCCAGATCCTTATAAATATGTGATCATGACATTTACTCTTAATGTCACTAGATGAAAAGTTAAAGCATATAAAATGAAACTATTTTGATATTTATCTGAGAATGGCTCATTTGAGAACATCAACAGCAATATGGCTTCATAATAACCATTAATTATGGGCTTGTTCTTCTTATTATCACTAAAAGAAAGTTTCAGATATGATTGTTGAGCCAAAGTTTTTTTATTCAACGTTTGTTCTCACTACCCAGTGTCTAGGGAAGAACATAAAGAAGATGCTATCAATTAACTCCATCATCCATACTTAGGCTTGCAAAGTCATTTCTGTTGATCTTTTTAATTCTGTTAAAACGTGAGTAAAAATAAGCAGTATTCCTGGGGAGTGGAGGAATGGCATCAAGTTCATGGTCATCGCAGTAGACGGTGGTACTTATACAAGTACAGAGGAGGCAGGTTGGAAAGTCTAAAAGGTAGAGGTAAAAATTACATACGAATAGCAAAAACTTCTAAGAAATAACAGTGTAAGGAACATTTGGTAAACAAGATTACATTCTCATAAATCTATCCTGGTATATTTCATAGTTTTCATATATTTTCCATAAATGTAATAGTAAAATCAAGTGTCAATGCTACTTCAGTGTTTTAATAATACGCTTTGGATTATGGATGAATATAACTTGGCTATTACTTGCTTTTTTCTTGTTTTCTTTTTCTTTTCCTTTTTTTTTTTTTTGTTTTTTTTGTTTTTGTGGTGCCAGGGATGATTGAACTTAGGTTTTTGTGGTGCCAGGTAAGCACTTATTCTACTGAGCTATCTCCCCAGGCCCTTGACTGTTACTATTACACTGCTTCAAAATTCTGTTTTTCAAATATAAATACAAAGATTTTACTTTTTATAAAATTAATGTATCTTATACCATATTTTCAATTGAACTCTGGTTCATTATCTAAGCTTCCTATTAAATAAAAATATAACCACAATAATTAACTTTTATTTATTCAACACCACATTGAATACTTGTTGTATAAATGTTACCATGCTAGCTAGTAAAATAACAATGAACACAAATACGTAGTTCCAATTTTATGATCTGTTGTGTGAGATAAGTGTTAATCATACAAAAGTGTTGAGTTTTAGCTGTGTTAAATGTCATAATGTATCATATGAACATAACTGATGGTATTTGGCCCCAACAGAAAGTGATGGAAGGGCCTTCTTTTGAGAAGTGATAATGAAGCTGATTTCTGTAGGAAAAGGAGAAAATTCTTATGCCAGTATAAAGGAAGTGTAAGTCAGACAAAGGACGCAGCATATGCCAAAGTTCCTCCTCTTTGTAGTGACTTTTACATAGTCCATGTAAGTAAAACTATGGGCATCCTGGAGAGTGCATGCAATGGCAGTTCATTTGGAGCAATCTTGGCAGAGTCCAGCTCAGCAGCCTTATTGGCCGCATTACAAATTTTGTTCGTTATTTCAAGGATAGGCTAGAGGACTACAGGGTCTGACTTGCATGCTTAGAGATGACTTTACCTGAATGGGGGAGGGGCAACTGCAAGAGGCAGGCAAATGTGGAGCATGAAGATGACTTACAGTATAGGCAAAAGTTAGATTAATTTTAGAATTAAACTAAGCTAGTGAAATGGGGGTAGAGAAGTCAGCAAACTGAGGTTCTTCTGTATCTCAACACTTCAACTTAATTTTCTGTCTGTGTCATATGTACACACACACACACACACACACACATCTTTGCCCCTCATTCTGTTTAATAACCACATAGAGAATAGTAAACTTCTAAAGAAAACAGAGAAATATAAAATAGAAAAAGTGGGAGAGCAAAATACAGAGGCAAAAAAGGAGAGGAAGTTTGAAAATAAGGTAAATAAGCAAGATTCTAAGCCAGACAAGCTGGCCTAACTTAAGGACAGAAAACATGTCCTTAATGTTGACATTTCCTCTGATACAATCAGAGAGAAATAAAGGAATCTGCAGAGTGATGAAGCCAGAAGCCAGATTGCAGCCAATTTAGGAGGAAGATGAAGGAGGAGAAAACGTATAGCAAATGTAGATGAAGCTCTTAAGTTACCTGAGTGTGAAGAATGAAACGAGAGATGGCAAGAGTGTAAAACGGTGTGTCTGTGCGTTGTCTAATGAAGTGTGCGATTAGTGTGAGAAAGATTGGAAGAAGGATTCAGAAGATTGGAGCAGAATGGGAGATGCTGGTGAATTTTGGAGATTGGTGAGTTAAAGAGAGCATAGGACAAAGTGGAGTCAGTAGAATGCAGCACTGGTGTACTAGACCTTGATTGGTGTGTGGGCCCAGAACCCCTGTGAATTCTGGTTCCTGTGGGGAAGAGCCATCGATCAGCCTGGGGGTGGATTCCTCTTCCTCCTCCTCCTCCTGCACATCCTCCGACTGTGGAGCTGGAGCTAGGAGCTCTCTGCTCCCCGAAGGCATCACCGTCACTCTTTCAGCCTTGGGGAAAAAAAGCAGAATACAGTCAAGCAACCTCAGTCAGCCTGTCCAGCAGTGACAGAATTAAAATACATCTGTCATTGCCACAAGATGGCGCTGGTGTCCTGAAGTTCAACACTATCTGGAGGGTTTGCTGAAGCAGCGCAGATGGTTTTAAGTGTCTGTTGCTGTTTCTAAGGAATTTTGTTTCTTAAATCTTAGAAATCATTTGCAAATCTTTTGTCGGTGTTCTTGCCATTTTCCTTCAACATTAGCTAGGTGTGTTCATTTCATAGGTTTTAAAGAACCCATTTATTGTTTTCTAATAATACAGAGCTTTTCAAGCATGGATCATCATTGTGAATGAAGTGTACACATTCCAAGTCTCCAGGGCTAACCCCCATTATTCTACTCCTCAGAAGACAAAAACTAACACAGTGTGCGTTATCTTTTAAGCTTTCATTTCCTACATTCAGTATTCTTTTCCTTACCAAAACTTATGCTTTCACTCTCTACTAAAATAAAATATGCTATGAAGCTAAGACAACATGATTTCTGGGACAAGAAAATAGCTCAGTAGAATAAGCACTTGCCTGGCAAATGCAGGGTCCTGAGTTCAATCCCCAGTACCAGAAAATATCATATATTTCCATGTTATTTCAATAATAAGTACCACACAAATGATTTATGTTCAACTTGAGACTTTGACAATAAGACAAATTCATAAACCTACAGAACTATTCAGACAATTTTCAAATTACACTTTTTACTTGTATTTTTTTTTTTAATTTTGAGACAAAATATGAATAAGTTGCTGAGTTGCTCAGGATGGACTTGAACCTGTGGCTCTCCATGACACCCAATCATATAATTTTAGGTATTTGCTCCCATTCTTGTTTGAATTCTAAATAAAGATTTATTGCATCTATGAATTCGTCTTGTGTTTAGAACATACCCTTGCTGCTCTTATCCCAGTGTCTATTCCTTTAGGGTTCTTAGTACATGCCTTCCTCTCTGATGAGCTTAAATGCTTGGACTGGATCTTGTTCAAGACATTAGGGGTGGAAACACGCAGGATCCACTCATTGTGGTCTATTGTCTTCCCCATAGGATAAGAACTCTCAGATTTTTCCCTTGATCTCATTAATACAGATTTTTGATCTTTTGCACCTTCTTTGAATTCCTTAATGAAAATCAAGAAATAGAAATTACTTTCTAAATTATTTAATACCAAAATAATGCACAAACTACTACTTTCATCTGTGAAAATGGATTTAATGAAACTAATTAATTTCTGATTGCTTTTGATGATCTTAAGATTTTATAGTTCTATTTATTAATAAATACCACTTTCATATATTTTTAATACATCACTTAACAGATGAAAATGTCTGCTCTATGAAGTGCTGAGCTTTCTTTTGTTCTCAGTCTCCTTCAGCTTTTCTTATTACATGCCACAGTCATTTCACTGGGCTCTTGCACAGAAAATCTGCTGGTTATTAAACACTGCACTGTGTCTTCTCCCTTTAAACCTCTAATCTATAGCATAATAGGCAATCAACAAGTCCTTACTGAGGTATAATTAAAGAAGAATGATGCTTATCAGAAGTATATTTAATATACAGCGCTATGCTTAACTGTAAAGATTTTGCTTAGAAGAATCAATGATGGTGCTAATGCTTGCTTTAAAACATATAAAGCAAGAAAACAAAGTGAAAGATTCTACACCACTTGCTATTGTATAAGCCATGCGTGAAGACGCTATAAAGATTGGCCAGAAATCTCCAGCTGTGAATCTTGAGGGCATCTCCCTGAACAGAGAGACATATGGTTTCTATCAGCCGGGTCAGAAAAGAATGGATTTGCAGAAAAGCCCAAAGGAGGCTCCAGAAAGGGAGGAAATTGAGACAGATGTTTCATGGGAAGCAGGCAGCCTAAAGGGAGAAACGCATTCCAGACACGTTGCCTTGAAACTTTAACTTTGTAGGAAAATGTTTGCACATACTTCTAACTGATAATTGTTTTTTTTTTTTCCACTGACTTGATGCAGAGCTGTAAGATCTCGTTTGTCACCCAATCTCATGAGGTAAAAC
Organism: Myocastor coypus; assembly: GCA_004027025.1. Classification (NCBI taxonomy): domain Eukaryota; kingdom Metazoa; phylum Chordata; class Mammalia; order Rodentia; family Myocastoridae; genus Myocastor; species Myocastor coypus. Next base: position 44,102 of record PVJA010002979.1, on the reverse strand, counting down.
AGCTTTGGTGTTTATCAGAAACTACTTTGCTCATGCTGGCTTGCAAATAAAATGAGCAAAAACTTTTCAAGCCAAGGGAATATGATGCCCTTTCAGTTCAGCAAAATTGCACACTCTAACCTCATGGTATCGTGCCTGGAGAGCATTTGACATCCGTAAATACATTTATTCCTATGAATAAGTAGAAGTTATCTGGGTTTCTGTCTTTTTTCTTCTTTTAATAATCTGCATACTCTGATATGACAATCTGGGGCACTGCGTGTACAGTAAATGAAGCCAGGGAATCAGACCTGTTGGTCCATGTGGGAGGTTTATGTGTATACTGCAGAAACCTAAATTTGGACATAAACTCAAATGTCCAGACCACATCCTTATCCTTACTCACAGGTATAATCAATAATGCAGAGATGTAAAATACTATTTAGCCTCATATAAATATGCATTCAGTTTTTCCATCTTTCACCATTCATTCTCCTTTGACCGTGTAATTCATTCTTGCTTGTTTCCTAATGAACTGATGCTTCAATCTGTTGCTTATATTTCTTCCTTAGGAACACCACACTGAAAAGGTCTTTACTGTGTATCGCTTTGCTTTAGGCACACAGAACTTGCCATCTTCTGAATCTAGTGTTACCATGGGATTTGTTTGAGTCAGTTGCTTTGAAGAAAGTTATTTATTCCCACATGGCTTTAGGACTGCCGGTAGTTTTTGTCATGGTAAACTGCTTATGAGGACATTTTGTATTTTTCAGAGTATCGACCAGAAATGACAATGGCATGTCCTAGAGAGAGTGACCTGGGAGAGTGAGGTTTCAGAAGATGTCACCATGGAGATCTCATCCCAAAGAAGAGAAATTCTAAGGCCTGTTCAGTCCTTGGTGTCTCCACAGTCTGGACTCCAGGTAGGCAACCCAGCTTCAGTGAAATCTCAGGGTAAATGACATTGATGAAACTCTGAAATGTTTCAGACTCAGACTCTGCCCTCTGGAGAAATAAAAGCCTCCCAGTAAAAAAGAATCCTGTTGCATTTCTTGTATCAGACTGACACTTTTACTATATTACTTCAAAATATTGAGGCTTTTAATTTTCTAATAATAAATAGAATTTTCTGTCCACAGCAAAAGCTTAGCACCATTTTAAGTAGCAATCTACTTGGTCAAAAATGATTTTAATCTAATTCTTTGGTCCTTGAAGAAAAAGCACATCTAACAGATCCACAAAACTTGCTACCAGTAAGCATTTTTGTTTCTTAGTTTTAAATTGTGAAAAACTTAATGTATTCAGTTGTAGCAGTCACAGTTCATCCTGATTGCTTTTTTGGCCAGAGTCCTGAGGGTATAGATTTTTTTTTATACCACATGTTATTTAAATGTATTATGGCTATTACTAAACACTTGGGGCCACTGTACAATTAATGGATATTTTGATACTGTTTTAGTCTTAACACTTAAGCTGTATGTGTGACTGTCAACTTGTGTGTAGTAGGAACAAAATTCTATGAAGGATTCATATTATCCAGATTTGTTTCCTATCTTCATGAATAAGTGGAGTTGGCACCTAGTGGAGGAGTGAGTTTCTAATTTCTGGAATGCTTGCAGTCTTTACGGTTATTTAAAGAACAACACTGAACACAGGTCAAGAATTATGCTTTAAGTATGACCTAATGTACATTGTACTGGATATTATTTCCTAAACATCTTTTAATAGCATTATTTTCCACCAACAATGCTATCTAAGTTACCACCCACTGTTACCTGGAATACAGCAAATGTCTACTTATACCATACTAGAATTTCTTCAATATTTTTGAAATAAGAATGACTTCTGAAGAGGATGACATCTCCTTGTTAACCATGCCTAAAAATATCCTATAGTATTTTATTATTCTTAATATTCACAGTAATGATGATCTTTAAAAAGTATAATAATGTCTTAAGTTTTTTATATTTATTTATTTGTTTGTTTGTTTGTTTGTTTGTTTTTGTAGGACCAGGGATTGAACTAAGGTCCTTGGATTTGCCAGGCAAGCACTTATTATTCTGAGCTATCTCCCTAGCCCCAGTTTTTATATATTCAAAATCCTGGTATAAAAATACTGTTGCATTAGAAATTAAAATAAACACCCATTAGACATTGGAATAACTTATACCAACACATAGTCAGAACCATGAAAGTGTTGGTGTTATTATTACAATAAGATCAGAAGTCTTTGGCTTATAGAATCCTACACATTTGTTTTCCATAGTCCAACCCATGCATTCATACTAACTGTGTTCTTTAGCTATGTAGCTGTGCTGCACTGGCCTTCACTGGATTCTTACACTTGCAGTGTTCTTTTTTTTTTTTTTTTTAATTAGATCCTTCCATGCCCTAGTTCTTGAAACAAGTCCTTAGTTGATCGTCTGTAGACAATTTAGCTGCTGAATGTGCACGCAAGAGGCTGTATCAAGGTCATGTAGTTTAGAGGAAAACTTGCTATCCTGTCCTTTTTTTAAAATTGACAATTAAAAAAGCATTGATGCCGAGCCAATGAAAAATAAAATCAGAATTTGTGATATTTTATTTTTATGACTTGAATATTATATCAGAATGAAGCATCCTGGTTTAATCTAATGAGTGAAGTGATTCTATGAGTTATCTGTTTCATTTTTCTTCTAGGAATTCAGCTAAAATGCATTTTCTACATTCTTTGAATCTAAGTTAGTTCATGTAGTTAGCTTTAGTCATTGCAATAAGGGAGGAAATTATGTCACACATCTCTTCTACATTGGTAAAGAGCAAGTATACTTTTCAAACATTCTACTTCTTCTCATAATCTGTCACTGTAAGATACTAAGGACCATTGAACTTCAAGGGGTCTTGGTGCCTATTGATTTTTACTGCCTAAAAAGCCATGTCAGAATATTATGACTTTTCATTTTGTCAATTCACTTGGATTTGAGAGTTGTATAACTACTAAGGTAACTTATTCTAAAACAAATTTTATGTTGTTTTGTTTTCTGTTGCTAATTATATTGGAAGAACAATTTTAATATATTTAAGGTTGACAAACCAAGTATGTTTCCTTGGTTTTAGAAAACAACAGATGCACTATTTTTGTGTGTATGTTTTCTGATTCCTTTCCCATAAGCAACTATTTTATGATTTAAGTTATTTGTTGTAGTACTTACTGAAATATTGTGCTCTTAAAATTGTGTAAATTTACTAAAATAATTTTCAGTCTTTATGAAGTCAAAATTGAGACAGTCACATCATGACAAAATGCTTGCAAGTTAAATACCAAAATTAGTTAAGAGTTTTATTTACATCAAATAGCATAAAATCAGAATACTTGATTTTAACTGATTAGGATGATGCAAATCCCTTCTCAGTGCTTGTGTCTCACACTACCTCAGTGGACAGTTTTCCTCATGAGCTTGTAATTCTAAAAATAGTGCTTCTTTGTGTGATAAATTCAATTTGGTATATTTAAATGTAAAAAGTTCACCATAAAAACAAACAGCACCTGATTTAAAACTCAAACTAATCAAATTCTCCACTCTGCACTTTTTGGGGCCTTAGTATATTTTTATTTGTTCATATGTTAATTTTTATTTTCTTTATTATCAGCAAAAATAGCATTCCATCTTTAGTATATGTGCTGCCAAAGAAAGCATAATAGTATCCCATCTTTAATTGTTAAAAAGTATTTTTATTTCCCCAGTTTATACAGAACTCAATTTAACACTGTCTCCTTAAACTCCAGAACCTTCCTTAGTAGGTATCTAATGTCTTAGTTCTCACAAAATATATTATATAGTTCTAACTGATAGCCTCTAAATACTATTGGAAAGCCACTTTGGCAAAGGGTTTAGAAACATTATCTAGTAGCAGCCAGTTCATGTTTCCTTTTGTCTTATTACCCTTGTTCCCTAAGTGAGAATAAAAGACAACTCAGAGCAGTAAGTGTAGGACAAAATGCAAATCTTAAGAAGATCAGGTTAGTTAAAGGGAGCCAGTCACAGTAATTGAAAATAGTGATTGTTCTGAAAAGCAAGGTATTTGAACCTCCTGGACTCTAGCACTTTATTTTTGATGGAGTAATGTTGTTGCTTCGTAACTACTTCTGTTTTAAGCCTTTCCCACCTAACAAAAAGCTGATTGTTCATTCTGACAAAGCCTTTATTGAGGCACAAAGTAGAACAGAACAAAGGACTCTGCATAAATCAGCTCCATAACAACATAACCCAAAAGACAGGCTATCTTCCCAAGGGACTACTATCTCTCAACTTGTTGACTATCATAAGTTTTTGCAGTTATTAGCAAAATAGCAAAGAGGCAGGCAGTAAAAGAGATTGCTAAGAATAGTTTATTGGCCTTGACACCACTAACCTTTGAGATCTTCTTTTATTCTTTCTGCTACCAGAATGCACTAATTTCCTTCAAGATCTATTCTTTCTTTGTACTTCTTCCATATGATGAATTGTAGTCATAAGCAAGTTATTTCTTTTTAATCTTAAATATCTTGGACTTGATTTCTTTCATATTAAAGTCTTTAATTGGAATTTTGTTTCACAGTTCCAAGGAGAATACTTGCAAAAAGATTTAACTTAGTCTAAGTATATGTTAGATAGATTTGATTTGTTTGTCTGGAAAGTGACAAGGAATAGAATGTGTAAAATATATGTGTCCTCTACCTCTTCAAATTTCACATTGAATGGTGATAAGGAGACTGATGTAATGCCATTCTGACTATTCTTTGTAAACACTGTCTACATCTCCTATTGACTACAATGACAGATCCAGTCAATATTTGTAAACCCAACAGAAAACAAAATCACAAGAAAATGTTTCTTGAATGATTTAACTGGCTGTGTTAAGTATAAGGTGGATAAACATGAAACAAATGTCTTTATCTCTAGAAAAGCCAAGATAGACAGGATTTACCAACATTTCTCTATGAGTATATAAAAGAGACATCTGTGTTAATATGGTTGATCCTCTGAAAATTAGGCACATTGAAAACTACTCAGAACATTACGAATTTCAGTCCCGGATGAGGAAATACATCTAAGTAATAATATTCAAGTATGATGGACAAAAATTTCTAAGAATATTTAGAAGAGTAATATTTCTTGACAGACTAAAATGACTGAATACCTTCATGGTGATCAAGACAAAATGTACAGAGGTATGTAAAACTACAAAAGTATGAACCCAACATAAATGAGAAATTAACTGACAGAAAAGCATATAGCTAATAAAGCATACAGTATAAGAGAAATAAATAGGTAAAATTAGAACACATATGCACATAGTTTGTAACAAAGGCATCTGAGTGACCCTAAAAGAACAGTTGAGGGAAGTGAAACACAAATGGGGGCTCATCTGCAAATATTTTGATTTCTATATTTTGGGCATGGCTTAGGCCCTGGGGTCTTTAAGAGTTGTAAGACTGATGCGCATATTTTTTCCAAGATAGAGAATCATTGCTCCAGAGAAGTTATTTGTTTCGGAATAGGGGGTGGGTGACAGAAATGCTAATCAAGTTCTGAAATATTGAGCAAAGACTCCGTGAGAATGTGGTAAAAGACTTGCTTCCCAGTTGCCTCCTTGCCTCATGGGCACAGGTTACAGAAACTTGGCAGCAGCATGATTCGGGAATTACCAAGGTTAATTTTCCAACATATACAAAACAAAGCAAAACAAAACAAAACAAAACAAAACAAAACAAAAAAAAAACACGAATAATGGAGAAAAGTCCCTAAGAGATAGGCTTTCTGATGTCTACAGCAGCAAGCAGGTGCAGAAACTGCAGGACACATTACATCCAGCTGTTGTATACTACTGGCTGAATATCCTCAGTCGTAGGAGCCTGCCACATGACGGGGCACCTACTCCTGGTAACATCACTGCCAGAAACACAAAGCTTAACATGAAGAAGGTAAAATTAGCAAGCTTTGACTATGTAGAAAGACAAAGAAATTTGAGGTTGCATTCAGTGCTGAAGGTTGCCCCTTATACACTGTGCTAGAAAGCAAGATCTCTGAAAGAAGACAAATTCCTTTAGAGGCTGTATTTCCTCAGTTTACTTCATAAGTATAGGTTCCTCAATATGGCACGGAGCACTTTTGGACTCGCAGGTCACTAAGTGTCCCCTCACTTCCTTCCACCTCCCCACCAGCTTCTCATTCCTTGAGGTGGAATAAGACCCAAGCATTTGTATTAGTGTCAGCCCGCTGGTGGCACTGGTATTTCCCTCTCAGTGATCACCTATACAGAAGCACTACTCTAAGACTGGAAAACTGTGAGGTCCCAATTTAAGTTCTGGTAGAGGCTCATCCAGATTTTGTCTGAGGGTAGACTACAGGCAGTGGGCACTAATTTATCAACTTTTGTGAGAGACGAAAGCAAGAATATTTTGTTCTAATTTATGACTATCCAAAGTTTTCTTTGCGGCTCTTCTTAGATCTCCGTTTTCTGGGGATATACTTTACCTTAAATATAATAGTTTTAGGATCTCAGAATTAAGTTGCTCTTTAAATGTGCTATGATAGAGTCAGTGTTGTAGTATAACTGTGTGTATGGTTAAGCCTTCATTCTCCTTAAATACGAAGCTTATAGGAGACTCAATATTTAAATAACGTAATGTATATCCCTTTTAAGAACTGATAACTAAGCCGGGCGTGGTGGCGCTCGCCTGTAATCCCAGCACTTGGGAGGCTGAGGCAGGAGGATCAGTGCAAGTTCGAGACCAGCCTGGGCTACAAAAGTGAGCTCAGGACCAGCCTGAACTGCATAGTGAGACCCTGTCTCAAAAAGACAAAAAAAAAAAAAAAAAAAAAGAATTGATAACTATCTGTAAGAACTATACCTACATGAGCTCGGGCAGTGCTTATAGAAAAAAGCCAATCTGACTCAAACACTAAGAAGAGTAGCTGAAGCAAAAGGAATTAGAAGGCAAAACTTATTAGGTTTGTATTCTAATCCACTTTTATTTGAATATATTTAGACTATAGTGATAGCTCCCTTTTCATTGCTATAACCAAATACTTGAGGCTGAGTGATGTGGAAGGACAAAAGATTAACTTAGTCTGTGGATTAGAGGCTGAAAGTCTAAGATGAGGCTCGGATGATAGGACCACAGCTCAAACTTACAAGGGAAAAATGTTTTATATTGACACAGAAAGCTACAGAGACATAAAGAGGCCAGTCACTTTCTTTCCTAATAACCTTCTCAAGTCAAATAACTACAGAGCATAGTAATTGTTTTCTCTTTAAATTCTTGTGCCTTGGATATTTTCAGGTACCATACATGAATTTTATGCAGAAATTCAAACAACTGCGACCTTGGACATTAATGGGTTAGTGGTCTACCTGTCCAGGAAAAAACAGCATCAAGAGTGGGCGTCTTTCCCTGTTTCTTCAGTTAGTTGAAGGCATTTCCTTGTCAATCAATTCTGTACCAGTCAACACAGGATTTCGGCAAAAATCCTGGGCGTCATTTGGAGGTTTACTCAAGTGGCGTCCAAGATTTTCATTAAAGTACATACAATTTTCAACTTTTTTTCTTAATGTATTTAGTTCAAGGTCTTCAAGGGCTCACTATACAGATTGGATTTATAGTGATCCTTCCTATTTTTCAGCCTCCTACACACTGGGATTACAGACACGCACCACCATGCCCAGTTTCAGTCCCATCTCATTGTGCCCCAGGGGGCAGGACTGGCATAGCATGTGGTGCCAGGGATCGAACTGACTCCCTGAGTCTACCTAAGTAAGAACTTTAATCTACTGAGCTATCTGGCTAGCCCTTATAATTTTCAACTTAGCCTGTCTTCTGAATTGTTCTGCAAGAATAGAAATAACTTTTCAAATTATTCCTAATTATAACACAATGACAAAAGTTCATTTCCAAAAGTGTTAGGAAACTTTGGTTTACTACAGATGGGTTCTTAAGGGTTAAAATACTGGCATGGTTCTGTTTGAACACAAGCCTGGTGCTCAAATTTTTTAAAAGTGATCTGTATTATTTATCTAAAAGAATGTGAGCACGAACATCTGGCAGTAGAAGCTGTATTTTCCTTTCTACTTTATCTTAAAATGGAAGAGAAAGAAATGTGTCTGGCAAGGACTGCCTAGGCCTACTTCTGACAAAGCGGCTTTCAGTTCAGCAGGGGGGTCTAACAGCCTGCTCCCTTAAAGACTTGACAGCTAAGGAGATATTTGGAGATCCTGTTCGTTACAATCACTTGAAAATCTTTGTTTTTGTCTGATTTCTCATAATGAAATTACTTAATTTCAGAGGAAAAGAAACCTCAATATTGGACAGAGTTTAAAGAAGCCAAGGTTAGGGAGAAGCTGATGAAAAGTAATGGAGGCTTTTAATGTCATACTTTCCCCTTTCATGTTTAAAAAATCTGGTTTCTATTTTGCTCTGCACCTTTCTAAATAATCTTCAACAACATTTTTATCCCTAATAATTCTTAAGTAAGAAAAAATAATATCTTCTTTCCAAAGATATTTTGAATTAGCCTATATTTAGGGTACTATAAATTACATATAATGTAAATATAGAAAAGCCACTGGGAAAGTCTCTCAGTATATTTATCTCAATGAATTTATGAGGTTGTATATTCTTGTTTTTTCATTAATTGTGGTTTAAAGTAAGAGACAAGTGATTTAATACTGTGTTTTAAAAATCATATGAAAATCAACCATTTATATTATATTATGTATGTATAACACTTATATTAAAATCTTTTTTTTTTTTTTTTTTTTTTGTGGGACCAGGGTTCGAACTCATGACCTTGCACTTGCCCAGCAGGCACTTGTACCTCGGAGCTATCTCCCCAGCCCCTATATATTAAAATCTTTTAGTGAATTATTTTCTCTCTCCAGAGCATCTTTAATAAGAGAGATTAGCTTTTATTCTTTATAACATCCCAGAAGAGAATATTTAACTCCTGTTGATGAAGTTAAATATCTCTTCTGCAGATATGGTATGTTGGAAATGCAAAGCATGTGTTTGAAACTATAATTCACACTGTACAAATTGACCAAAGTGAGACATAACACAAATAAAAAAGGTAAATCATTGACTATCTGTTGGCAGTAGAGGAAATAGTAGTAGAAATACCTTTCCCATAAAGTACATATATAATTTTTCAAACTTTTCTTTCACAAAGTTTGATAAATTATGACATTTAGAAAGCCTAATGTCAAGGTCCTTGTTTATTAAAAGGACCTTGATATCTGCAAATAGTTTTGAATTAACTTGACCCTTCTCCAGCAATTTCTAATGTTACAGTATACCCACACTAATTCCTACATCACTTCATACATCATATTACAATGATAATAGGAGAAAATAAAGCTTTCCTCCATTATGAATACATAGGATAGCTTGCACTGAGCTGTCACTGTCTTTCAACTTTGTCAAATTTGATTTTCCTTTATTTGAAGGACGTTACAGCTTCTTCTCTAATTGCCATGATTTTTCAGTGTCTTTTAGTTCATTTCAATGAAAGTTGTTTTTCAGTATTGATGCTTTTAAACTACTTAGCTGTTTGACCTCTTCATGAAGGATCAACCTTGATTTTTAGCTCAACATAAGGGGCACAGAAGCCAACTGGGTAGCAGGACCTTGACTGTGGTCAGTTTGTCCTGATACTGCTTTATTTTTCATCATTGTTATGTGCTTAGGAATGTGTATCCCTTCTCATGTTGGGACAGAAAAGAGATCATTTTAGAGCAATGTATGATCACACTTCGAGAAACTCTTCATAGGAGCTGGGTCGAGAGCAAAATGGTGGAGGAAGTCATGTGAAGCTAGGCAAGACCAGGGCAAAGCTGGATATCAGGCTGAACAAAATGATGTGCTCTTTCAATTACAAAGAACAGAGCTCAGAAAATAACCAACTCCTTAAAGCTTGAAAACTAATACTGAGTGCTTAAAGAAATCTCTCTTTTACATCTTCATAAAGAATTATTGTGCTTTGGGGGTGTGGAGGCAGATCAGTGGTCTAAGCATCTGCCTAGGCAAGACCAAAGACCCAAATCTGATTTCTCGTACCACATGTTGTGCTGGCTCTGCCCCTGGAAGGGCCATGTGGACCACTGAAACTAGACATGGTGCCACACTCCTGTAATCCCAGGACTGGGGAGGCTGAAACAGGAGAATCAGTATGAGTCTGAGCTGCATGGTGAGATCCTGTACCAAATACATTAACAATAATAAATAAATAAATAAATGAAATTACTGTGTGGTTATAATTCTAACAGTGATATCCTAGCATATGTAGAATATCTAAGTCTTATGCCATGCTTAAGCAAGGCAGAGGACAGGCCTCCGGTGATATCTAAGAATTTTTCCTAATTTATATTTCAAAGCTTTTCATGACCTATTAGCCAAAGCCTACACCAAAAGCCTAATACATTGTTCCACGATGTCTTATAGACTATATATAGACTTATAAGACTATATGTCTTATAGTCTATCAGAAAGAAACTCAAATTTGTTTTGGAAGTACTATTCAGTTCTCCCGTGAATTCATAATTTTAGAATATATGGTTTGCTTTTTTATAGACCAAATTACAAGCTAAGACAGACAGAATCATACTCTTAGAACTGATGATAAAAATCCAAAGACTCTGATCATCATATTATTCTGTATTCTTTGTTCGCTGTGACATTTCTCAAATCATCTGGACCCTAATGTGTGTTGACCGTATTCACTCAGCAAGTTGAATGCAGGCTGAAGACTGTCAAGACAGTTTAACTTAATACAGATGAGGTAAATAAACTTGTCAGGAGGCACCAAAATCTGAACTGCTAAGACTGCATTGAAGAAACTCATGCAATTATTACTAATTGCTGAAAGTCTATTAACATAATTAGATTTATTGACATTATTTCACATCATTGCATAATTTTTACAGTAGTAGTGTGTGTGTAAAATTTTCAGTAATACTTTGTTAATATCTAAGCCAAGGTTTTAAATCTGAGTCCTTGTATCAGCTCTCATCTACCATACTGTTTTTAAAATTTCCTCTAAGTAATATGTGAGTAGGTTGGTTTGATGATTGTCATTTGCAACTTAATTAAAGTTGTAAATATTTTTTTAAAATAACATATATACCTCACAATTTAAAATGTATTTTCATTATAACATATGCAAATCTGTATCTGTGTCTATGTCATCTAACTATAGACCAGCTTGCCAATGAAGAAATTTTTGCTAACTTGACAAAATCAGGACTAAATAATATATTCCAGTCAAGCACCAGAAATGTTAGTGGCTTTGTGGATTGGACTGTTGTTTAGAATTTTGAATTTTTCTAGGACTTCAGTTGCCTAGATAAAATTCTGTGAATAACTATGGTTGTTCCATGAGATGAAACTTGGGGAATGTAAGGATATAGTGGCAACTATTGAGCATATACTAGGGAGTTTCTTATTAAGGAATGTATAAGTGCTAGAGAAAGGTTGTATGACAAATCATTTTAACATGGACATTTTTTATTAGCCAAATTTGTTGATGGTGGGAAGAACATCAGCACTTGGAAGGCTGAGGCAGAAGAATTTCCTCTGGGCTCACAGCCAGCCTGAATTACATAGATAGTGTGACCTGGCTGCAGCGTTCTCCCCTTTGAATCTTGTGTAATTAATCATATAGTGAATATTAACAAAAATTATAAAATAGACGTAATCAACTTTACAAAAGAAAAGTGTTCTGTTTTTTAATCTACAATGTCATTAAATGAAGAAAACAAGAAAGATTAGGATAAAAATCAGGCAGAAAGCATGAAAGGAAATGAGAGAGATTGGGGAGAAAGAAAGAAAGAGAGGGAGAGAGAGACAGAGAGGGAGAGAGAAACAGAGAGACAGTGAGAGACAGAGACAGACAGAGAGAGACAGAGACAGGCAGGCAGAAAGGCAGAGACTGACAGAGAGAGACAGCAAGACAGACAGACAGAGACAGAAAGAGAGAGAGAGAGGAAGAGATAGAGACAGAAACAAAGGCAGGGGCAGAGGCAGAGACAGTATGACTCATACTGGATATTTTTAATATCTTCTTAATAAGTATAACATATGCCTAAATTTCATAAAATTTAATTACATATGACTTTATCTAAATGTTCGCATCCCCAGTTACCTAAAAAAAAAAAAAAAAAAAAAAAAAAAATCCTGGGCTGACAAGATAGCTCAGTGTTCTAAAACACCTGCTTAGGCAAGCTTAGGCAGGTGCAGGGGACCTCAGTTCAATCCCCAGGACCACATGCCACCCCAGCTCCACCCTCAGGGCAGGCTGAGCTGGCCAAAGCAGCAGCAACAACAACAAACATGAAATTATCCTAAGAAAATTTATTAGGGGAAAGGCTTCCCAAAATGTGTTCTAATCCTTTAAAGGGGTTGTAACTTTCTTTTTGTTAATTTATAGTTTATAACATTGGACATTAATTGCACTTCAGTACATAAAGTTTTGTTTTCTGACTGATGAGAATTATTCTATATCTTCCAGTTCTGTGAAGAACCTGACATTTAATTATGAAATCCTCATTTCAGGTTTAGGTAAAGGGTTGCAACCTTGCCCGTGTCTGCCTTGGCCCTGGGAAGATGGTCACTCCAGAAGGTGAATTCAGTCCTGGGATGCAGTGTAGTTTCATCCCTCCTCTTTCCCAGATCTCTCTGTAATTCCTTCTAATTTATTTCAGTCTCTCCTCCTTCCTCTTGATTTTGCAGCTTCTTACATGTATGTTGCCTTAACAGTTCCCCTCTTGCTGACTGCCTTCTTTCTCTAATTTCTCTGCTACACCTTAAGATAAAATTCTATTTCTTTCTTTTTCTTCAGATTGATAGTGAGATTTGACAAAACACCAAGTACAGGAAAGCAAAAATATTTCCGTGCTAACCCCTGAAAGAAAGAATACGTTCTATAGAAAAGGTTAATGGGAAATGAGTAAGAGAAACCTTCCTGAAAAATAGAAATCTGTTTAAAGAGGACAGACCCATTCATCCCTCAATAAACGCTTTTCAGTTTTCAAGAATGGGGAAGGTCAGGTACCTGTGCTTGCTCGATGGAAATGTCTTCATAGTGGTACGAGTTATCTAGGGTGGTATCATAGGTTTCGGAGTCATAATTGATGTCCTCTAGCATTGGAGCAGTCATGGCAGCACCAAGGATGAAAAGTCCAACAGCAAGTCGGGTTAACATTTTCATCTTTCGAAATCTCCTAGACATAAATTATGAAGATGCATATGTACTTAATTGACAATAGTTTAGAAATAATTTGCTATAAATAGGAATGTTGAGTTAATGACAACAGTAAAGACATCAAGCTGGTGGCTTTCTCTATGTTGATATTGTATAAAGTATGATAGATGGCTTGTCAGGACCATCGGTATCAAACGTTCAAGTCAAGATAAACTTAGTCACATTTTTAAGATGTCTTAATGATGATGAAATTAATTTTAGGAGAAAACATAGAGAAACAAAGATGTAGAAAGTCAGTGACTCTGGTGTTGGCAAGATACATCAGTGGTCTAAAGCACCTGCGTAGGCAAGCTTAGGCTGGTGCAAGGGACCATGGTTTGAACTTGGGCACCATGTACTATGGGAGGCCTACCACCCTCAGTATGGGCTGAGCAGGCCAAAGGAAAAAAAAAAAATGTCAGTAATTCAAACATGTAGAAAGATGTATTTATCAAGTGCTCTCGTTTAAGACTGTTGACATCTAAAATGAGCCATGATTCTTTAATCAGTTCTGAGATACAGGAGTAAAGATGAGGAAAATGATGATCTCTAAAAGTGTCAGATTCCTTTGTAAATGAAGAAAATGAAATTGCCAGTCATACAGCTAGTGCTCATAACTCTTTCATATATTCAAGCCAAGGCATTTCCAAATTAATGAAATGTTTCACCCTATAAAATTTTCACTTCCTTAGAGCATGTTAATATGCAAAATTTAATATGTACATAAATTAATATTCCGTGCACTAGTTTTTAGTGTTCTTAACTAAATCAGACAGAAAGCAAAAATCTGTTTTCTATTAGCCCTTAGTATTTTATTTGGATTCTTAATAGCTGTCACGAATGTTTACTCACAATCAAGATGAATATTTACCTAAAATCCAATGTCTGGGAAGAGTCCACTAGGAAAAGATTCAAACCCAGGATTACAGAAAGCATTTTTTAGAATTTGTTAATAAGCATAATTCTCATTTTCTACTGTAACACAAAGTTGGGGGGGGTTTAAGATCTTCTATTTATTTTTTTCTCTATACATAGGCTCTCAAATACATTCTAGTTTAAGGCAAAAAAACTTATATTTAATTATAAATACTTAAGTTGATCCTATAAAAAGCATTAATAATCATCACTTTTTAGTAGGTAATGTGTTACAAAGCTATTTATCAAAGGGTCAAGTTTTAAAATATTTTGGACACAATCATTTTAATTTAAAAATCAGTGTATGTGGTGTTAGAACTCATGTACACATGTAGAAATTAATTCATAGCAAATATTGCTTTTATAGGTTTATGCAGTGCCAGACAAACTGACCTTCAGTGTTTGAAAGAAAGGCTTTATGAAGCGGGTTCAGGCAGGAGGATATGAGATTCCCCAGAGAATAAGAGGCACTACAAGGAAACCCTTTTTATTCCCTACTACGCATTCTTCAAATGCATTTTTGATTCACACAGAATAAAGTAAGCCTCTATTTCACTCTATTCTGCAAAAGGCTTTGCAGAACTACAGATTTGGAACTGTTCCAGGCCATTACCACCCTCATCTCACTTAGCAAAACAGTATGGCTTGTGCAGCTTCCACTAACTGTCCTCCTGTGCTCAGGGTAGCATTGACAGTGGCTGCTAAGCCCAAACAGTGCTCTACTTACACATTTCTGACCACTTCTAGGATTCAAAGAAATTATACTACTGCCAGTTGTTTTTCTTCCTACTTTACATTTGACTATCAATAGTTCCATATCTCAGTTTACTGGCACTTACCATGTTCCATGGTGCTATCAGCAACAACTGTCCGAGAGAATCAGAAAAATAGGAAGAACATCTATTTATCTTAAGTTTAGAAACATATGCCTTTCAAGTCACTGTGAGCATTTAATGTAGTTTCTCAATTGAAACTTTAAATTTGTTGTTCATCCATTCTATAATATAGTGGAACTTAATGCATATTTAAAAGCTTAGAATATCTACCTGAAAAAGACATTAAAAATGCTTGATGTCATATAGTCATTAAAATATTTTAAAATGCCAATAATATCAGTGCTTTCTCTCTTCACATAATATTTTTCATCAATATTAATCATTACTGTGTTTATCACCAAGAGTTGTGGTCTGTGTCTCAGCTCTTGATTTAAGAAATATATTGGAAACCACTGTAATTTTATTGGCATGTTGTGACAGCTAAGATCAAATATTTTTTGTTGTTTGAAATTCAAATTCAAAATTTTGGTTATTCCAAAAATAATACACAAACAAAGTCAACAACAAAGTTAAACCAAACATACTGGATCAAATTTCACAGGGAGATATTAAAGCAACTTGAATCATTTTTTTTTTTTTTTTAAAGACTGAAAAGTAGGAAAAAAAAAAACCCTACCCCTTGAAAAGAGCAAGTGTAAAAACTTACCTTTGGCTGCCACTTGGAGGAATGGCACAAAGTAACTGAAGACACAGAGCCAGGAGCATTTGCCCCTGACCAATGGATGTGAATTCTGTCCTGTAGGAGGTGGAATTTGTAACACTCAGTGTTCTATTTGGAAAAGCTAACCTTGAGAAATGCTTCTGTGTCATTAAAAACCCCAAATTATTTTGCGGTAGCCCAAGCTAAACAGCAGAATCCAAATTCTATAGCCTATAAAGCTCTTGAAATTATGCTAATGGAGTCATAATTGCCTATGTGTGCACCTTCAAAATTTTTAAGTAGAAAAAATTTAATCACTTCATCTGTAACAAATTCATCAGAAAGAAAGTTAATGTATAAGGACATATTATAGATGAGTATTTCATGACTGTTCTAATAGGAAGCAATGTCCCCAAACCTTGCATGTCTTGAATTCTTTTTATTCACTTTTCATTAACATTAAGTGAAATACAACAAATGTTACAAAAGACTTACCTGTTCAAAGTTGGCTAAGTTAAAAAAGATATCCAAATTATTTTTATTGCACTGAGTATTAATAGTGAAGAACAATTAACATTTTGCATGGAAAAATTAAAAGAATTAGGTTATACATAATATATAAATATGACCTGTGCGCTGGAAAGAAAATGTTCTTCGTGTTTTGTTCTTTTTATCTATCACAGCCAAACAAATCAAATTACATTAAAAAAAAAAAAAAAGATTCCCCAAGTACAAAATTTGTTTTAGGCTCTTGATATCTGACACTGTCTGTGAAGCTGTTTTGTTATAGATATGCAGAGGGGAAAAAAAAGGCATGTGTTGCATTTCCACTCCTCACTTTCATACTGTAAAAGTTGCAGAGAAACGTGAAACTTAAATCTTTTCTTCTAATGTTTTATGCAAATTTGACTCGTAGGATTGAGAATCTGTTCTCTGTGGCCGAAAATGAACAACTTTTTGAACTTTAAAAGCTGATTTGGTTAGGAGCAAAGTGGTGGGCAAGAATATCGTTGTCTTCAGGTTCCTCTCCCTCTCGTTCCTACCTCTTCCCCATCTTCCCTGCTCCTACAGCATCGCTGTCCAGCCCACTCTCGTTCACTCTCCCTACCAGACAGTCCTGCTCCCCAGTGGCTTGTTCTTCAGGCACTTTCTTGTTCTTGTAACCAATATGATTGGGTGTGAAACTGGTGATGGTGGGTGGTGTGTAGAGTCTAGCTACCTTAGACAGATCACCAAGGGTCTAAGACCTGACGTCTTCTGTGAAGTCTCACTCCAACATACAGAGGCTAATTTTGAAAGAATTACTGAAAAAAGTAGAAACCTGAATTGCTATGACAGCTTTGTTGAGTAGAAAGCCCTTGCAGTAATTTAGATGACTTCACATATTAACACTACTCAGCGATGTGCACACGGAGCCTTGGGTGTTAAAAGACCTAGCATGAAGCGCAAAGTAAAGAAAAAGAAAGCAGAACTGGCTCTTCAGATGTGTATGAACTTTCCTGAAGAGCCTGGCAAGCAATGAGTGCATTGTGCGCACTCAAGCACTGAAGAGTCTGTTTCAACTCTTGTTCAAGTGTAAATGTTCTTATTCTTTTTTTTTTACACATTTTAGAACAACACTACATTGATATAATATCCATGAAGAAATTGCCACTTCTTCCTATTCCCTCATCATGTATTTTAGGAGCATAAATTGTCAAGTGACACAGACTTGAGATCTAGGCTGCCCTGTGCTGCTTGGCAAGGCTCTGGCTGAAGCAGCTGAACAACTTCCAGAAATAATTTCATACTGTCTTTCAGCAATATATTGGAAGATGTCTTCCTTAGCTTCAGAACACCATGAGTAGCTACTATTGCATTGGAAGCCCCATTTGCATGGCTGTTTAAAAGCCAAGTTCTTTGCCCTATTATAGAATTGAAACAAAATTAAATTCTCAAATTTGAGTTCTTCCAAAGTAGTAAGACTTTCACCTGTCCTTATAAGGATGAATAATTTGCTAAATCATTTCTCTTGATCTCATTTGGACACATTTCAACATCTCAAAATCTACTTGGGACCACAAAAGCTTTGGTGTGTATAAATCTCTGGAGGCCCACTCCCCTCTAAGCTCTGAGGAAAGATTAATTACCAGTTTCAGTCATTCTTATCCTTGGTAAATATCTTCTACTCTCATGATAATTTTCTTAATAGAGCTCAAGCTTGGTTATCAGAAACACTTCGGGGAGCTCACTTATTACTAACTGAGGTTTTATGGCTTTTTTATTTTCTCTTTTAATTCCCAAAATATTTAACAAAACTTTTCGGCTACTAATCTTTACAAAATTAAGTAAAAATTATCTTTCTTGCTTTGATAGAATTAATTTCAAACAAAGCGGTCTACCAGTGGTTATTTTCTCTCTATCCTGCAGGGACGGCGATACAGCACAGCAGTCATGAGGCACAGTCCAGAAGACAAAGTCATTCACAGCTGCAGGAGGGGGCTGGCGAGACGGCTCAGCAGACTAGAGTGCCTTGCTTAGCCAAGCTTAGACAAGTGCAGGGCCTATGCTTCAATCCCCGGTACCTCATAGTGCACCAGCGCTGCTCCTAAGACATGCAGAGCTGGCCGCAGTCTGGACACACTTGGAATCCTAGCGGTGGAGAGGCTGAACACAGAGGTTCACCGTGAGTCTTATAACAACCAAACGCATATTTCTTTTAAAAAAGAGCTTCAGAAGAACAGAGATAAATCCTACCCTCTTTACTGCAAGTAAGAAAGCCACATCTTACATTCTGCTACCTTTTTATAAAGAGCTGTTGGGATGAACCCATGTTGCCACAAATGTTTTCTGCTCACTAATAGAACAAAATGTCAGTCCTTCATGTTACCATAAACTTACTGTGGGGCCATGTTGCTCCACACTGTCTACTTGTCCCCTCCTAACATCCTTTAAGTCTGGTTTGTAACCAACAAACTCACCTTGTCCTCAGTTACTTTGGAAAAAACTTTGAACAGTTCATGTTCGAGGAATCTAGCTGTCTCCTGATGTAGATTTTCCATCACTTCTCTGCTAAAGCAGTTGCTGCGTGCTCCTTCTCACTCACATAACTCAAGAGTAGGGGAAATGTTCCTCCTACCAAAATTCTCTTCCAAGAGGGAAGCTTCCCATTTCATGGAGAACAGAAGGTCAGAGGGAAGGGAGGAGCCAAAAGCAAAAATGTCACCTATGGCCCAACTCCAATCTGGCCCTACCACCTCACATTATGTTCCGCAGCCATGTGTTCGGTGTGGATCAATCAGCGATGCTTGTAGCACCCTACATTCTGATCGTCTTCCACACACCTAAGAACATGGGGAATTTTTTTTATTAAACCGTGACACTCTCCCTCGTGGTGAGCCATCACTGTTCCATGCTCACATGTACAGTGCGTGACAGAAACACTGTCAGGAAAAGGCTCCCTCAAACCCACACAAGTCTACACTCAAATCACGAAAGGAGCGGTTTATTGAAGGCAACTCACATGTGTCAGGCTGCTCAGCGAACCTGAACAGTAGCAATGGCTAGGGAGGCAGTGTCTTTAGAGAACAGGGAATGAGGGAAAGGGAGTCATAAAGTGTCCCTGGCTGGGCCAAGGTGTTCTGGGCAGGTGGTAATGGGGAAGAGGAGTCATAAAGTGTCCCTGGCTGGCTCAGAGTGTTCTGGATATTATGTATAGAGTCCTTGATGCAAGCTGAAACATAGCTATATGTGCAAGCAGCCGGATGCAGGCTGTCAAGGTTAAATCTTTGCAGTACAGATGTGGTTGGTGCATTCAGGAACACCGTAAGTGGTGTGGGGCAAGGGGGTGGGGTGACTTAGCAGTGATGTTACCACTCAAGTCAAGTCCATAACCTGCTATTTCATGCCCTTTCTAGGGTGGTCCTGTCTTCTTCCCTCATGAGCTCTTCATTCTGTACTATACCACTTTGTCACTGTCCACTAACTCGCCCATCCTCGCAGCTTCCTTGCACTTCAATTAGAAAAGCAATTATTGCAACTATTCCCAAAGGCTTTCTGCTCTATTTTCTTCAATCATTCTGACATGGGAAAACTTTAATGTTGACTGACTACAATTCTCAACACTGTCCCCTCCCACATATAAGAAAATGTAGATACCATTATTGGCAAAAGTCATAAGCAGCCGTGATTAGATTCATTTTACAATTTTAAAGGTAAGCTTTAATCTTAGATGCTAGAGCCATTGTCTTTCTCAAATTGATTTGATTTCTAATGTTCAGATGATTACTTTCTGGCTATCTTTGTCTTCACACCAAGAAGAATAAACTTGAGCTACTTGTAGAAAAAGAGATTCACCTTGAAGCCCTAATATTAAGTATGAAACACCTCAACTCAAATTCATTCCTGTAAATCCTTCTAACTTCTGCAGCCTGTGTCAGATATCTGGGGCCCACTGAACAACATATAACTTTTTGGTTTTAATGCCTCCTGAAGGCAGCTCAAGGAGGGGAAGGGCAACTTCCCAATAGTGGATTTCCTGACATAGGATTAGACTGATAGGAAGCATCTTTGAGGGATTGCCCTGCCCAAGGAACATGAAGACAGCTTCCCTTGTAATGAGGCAGGAAACCTGAAAGACTCAGTTTACCTGGGCTGTATGAGATGGATAGCCAAAGTCTTGTTATATCTCTTGTTATATCTCTATATCTCTACAGATCTTTATTTTCATTGCACAAAGAGAAAGTAGCTGTATACGTAGTTCAATAGTCCACAACAGTAGTGGATTATCAGCTCATCTGGCAGTATCAGAAGCTGTTGACTTGAGTCTTTTACAACTCAGTATATTAATATGGCTTTCAGTTTTTTACCTCATGGTTAGACTTTTCTGCTGGACAGTTAAGACCAAGATAAAGCAAGACCTGTATGACAAAAATGTAACTTTTGTATTTGACAAGGTCAGGCAGGACCCCTCAGAATTTACCCTGAAACCATGTACTGCAGTTTGCAGAACTTTTGTCAGTGTCAGCCATCTGGATGAGTCACAGCCATTGCTTGACCACAGTTTGCTCTCTATGAAAGCCTGAGAAAATGTTTTCTCTCTAGGTGACTCTCCTTAAGCACACTGTACATCTCTGATCACTTTCCTCTATGGCCCCATAATCTCCTTAAACAGGAAATTTTGGACTCCACTGAGTAATATGCTGTCATAGTAGAGGTTCTTTTATGTCCTGTGTCCTCACTGACCTTAAAGGGCTAGAGCCAAAATATGGGTTATTATTGTATCCCTTCTTTTTCTCTAATTATTTGGTCTGCCAACTTAAGTTTTTAACCCTCCAGAAGAGAAGCTTAATGACATTATCCCCTATAACATAGGCGCTTGAGTTCAATATCTCTATTTTTTGGATATTAAATACCTTAGACATAACATGAAGCAGGTTTTCCTTCTAATTATGTTTTATAATAGTTTCTTTAACTTTTTCATAGAAGAAAAAAGAGGATACTTTTCATTTTATTAATATATAATTGTATTACTTTATGCTAAACATGAAAATAATATTCTGATCATCTCAAGGATTCCTTGAATATTGTTGTTAGTCAACATAGTTAACATTTAATCATCTGTTATGATATGCATATCATTTCATATGAATCGTGTCAGCTAATTAAGTATGACTTTCCTGTAGAAAGATATGGTAGACATGATCAAATAAATAATTAGTTTTCTACTGTCGAATCTACCTGTACTTTAGATGCTGCTTCTTTGATTTCACTTGTGAGGCTGCAAAGAATGTAAATGATAGCTAGGATCACATTCTGTTTCCTCGTCTGAAGGTAAGCGCCTGTTCTGTTATCTTGCCCTGCACTACATCAGCTGTGTGAGTGTATCTCACACTTTCTGGTTTCATGGGCAGAGTGTTATTCTGTACAAAACACCTGAAGTGAATAAAAATCAGTATAAAAGGGTGAATATATCACCAATTTAGGGAATATGACAATTGCTGAGAAATTAAAATCAAATTATTTTAAAACATCTGAGGTAAATCCTTCCTCTCCATCTAAACTGAGATCAAGTAAATTAAAAAAAAATTCTTTAGATGATTCACTCTATAAATTCTTGAATTTTGGCTTTTTAAATTGTACCTCATAGGAAAATAGTGACTCTTGAGCCCCACATTCTTATACCACTATTGTCCCATTTTTATTGCACGTTCTTTATTTATTATGTATTTAGTACAAGATCTGCAAGGTCTCATCATACATACCAGACTCAAAGTGATCCTGCTATTTTCAGCCTCTGAAGCACTGGGGTTACAGGTATGCACCACCATGCCCAGTCTCAGTCACTGTCTCGGTGTGTCCCAGGTCAGGGCCAGCATGACACACTGGGGATCCAACCCTGGCTGATGCGCTCTGTCTAAGCAGGTGCTTTCATATGCTGAGCTGTCTGGTCAGCCCTTTATGGCATTTTTTATAGGAAACAATTCTCAAAAATGCTACTTCTTGGCTATTTCCTTTTTACATAGAATGCAAAAGAGGGTACTTTCTATTTTTTTTTAATATATGCTCCTACTGAGTACTTCAGCACCCAAATTCCTGCAATCTGGGCTCTATGTTCCATTGCAGTTTCTCGTCTTATTTTAATGCCTTAGCAATTTATCATTTTTTACTGTTTCTATTTTAATTTTTCTCTGACCTGATTAGCTTTACCTTTTTCTCTGTGCTGCTTCTATTTTTGAAGCTCTAAGGTGTCAGTCTTCACGACTCATCTTTTGGGGTCCTTGCCCAGGAGTGACCTCCTCCATGCTATAACTACAGCAGCAATGATAATAACGTTAAGAATAATTAACATTTTGCATATTTTGCTTCTAGGCTGTCTTTATCTATTGCCCTCTTTTAAAGAGCAGGAAACTAAAGTCTGAAGAGGTGAGGTGCCTTCAACAGGTAAGAGACTGCCACAATGAAAGTTGAGACTTGCTGCCAGCAGAGGCCAGGGCCAGAGCCCAGAACCAAGCTCCCATCTTCTGCTTGCACCTTCCAGCTCTGCGTTCCCACTCTCCAAGTTTCACTCAGCTGCACACTGATGCACCACTGCATACACACTTGAGTGTGGTCTTAATCTGTTGTTTGTTACTATAACTAATGACCACAAAGAACAAAATCCTTCTAATCATGGTAAACCTAGGATGTTTTATGAGAATGATGTAGGTATCCAGTAATGAGTCTTGCAGGTAGGGATTCAGCAAAGACTTTAGGTGGTGTAGGACATCCAGTGCTAAGACAGCGGGTTCTAGCTCTGGTCTCGCCTTTTCTTACAAGTATAAAATTTCATTTGAATTGAGTTCCATTGTATGAGGCTTTTTTCCTTCTTTCTTTCTTTCTTTCTTTCTTTCTTTCTTCTCTCTCTCTCTCTCTCTCTCTTTCTTTCTCAAATTCATGTATTTGATGCAGGCTCTCACTATGCAGCTTAGATTCATAGTAATCTTCCTGTTGCAATCTCCCTAGCACTGGGATTACAAGCATGTACCACCAAACCAGGACTCAGTCACCTGCTTAGCATGACCAGGTTGGGGTTGGTGCCACATGCAGTAACTGAGAATCAAACCCAGTCCCTGAGCTTGCCTAAGCAGGTGCTTGGGCCACTGACCTAGCTCACTGGCCTTGGCTTCTTTCATTATCTTTTTTTTTTTTTTTTTTTTTTTTTTGCTTTTTGGGGGAGCTTGCACTTACCAGGCATGCACTTGTGCCACAGAGCTGTCTCTCTAGCCCTGCTTCATTATTTTAATGATCTCCCAAAAGTTCTATGCAGTTTCCTTTCACCTTAATTAACTCCCAAATCTCCACATACTAGTCTGATTAAACACCACACACTTCAAATGTGTAGTAACAAAGCAAAATAAAGCAGAGCAAAATAATGTTACTACCTACCTCAGAGCGTCCAGTAGGGAATAAGTTTCAAAAGGGCTTTTAGAGGGGGACATTCAAATCATAGCAGCACCAAACTGGAATATCACAATGTGCCTGTAATGATGTCTTTTGGTCCTTGGGACATGGCTCAGATTTTGCTCTTGTTTCTTTTTCATTTTGGGTGATCTCACATCTGCTCAGACCAGAGATCCCAAACCTTAAAAATCTTGTGATGCCTCCCACTCATTACCCTGGTGTCCTGTCCTTCCCTTTCCCACCCAATCTCATTCCAACATCCATTTCTGTCTGGAATACTAAAAAACAAATGAGTAAAAATAATGTTACTGAGTCTCACGATCATCAAAATGCAGCTACGTAAGTAACAAATGTGTAAACACATAAAACTCTCTATTTCTTTGAAAATATTAATTATTTTCTGGAAACACTTAAGCTTCTTAGCCATGCTCTGAAGGGTGAGCTCCCCCTCCGCTGGAGCTTTTTGCTCTCGCTGGACTGATATCGTGCCCCTCTGCCTCAGCTGCAGGATGACGTTTCGTCCAAGAGTAGTGCCAAACCATACTGCTCTAACACGCCACACACTGTCACTCTCCCTCTTTCTGTACTGCTTGGCTTATCGTTGAGACTATTGCGTTTCTGCATAAATGCCACCACAAAAGGCTGGCCAGGTAGCTCAATGGACTAAAGTGCCTGCTTAGGCAGAGCACAGTGGCTGGGGGTTCAATCCCTGCCATGCCATGCCAGCCCTGCCCTCAGTGTGCGATGAGAAGACGACTGAGATTGGGCATGGTGGCACGCACCTGTAATCCCAGCACTAGGGAGGCTGAAAGCAGGAGGATCACTACCATCGAGACCCTGTAGACCTCCTAGACTCTGACTTAAAGACATAAAAATCTCACCAGAAAGAAGGTCCCTGACTCATCACAGAAAGTGGAACCTCTTATATCACACTATCACGTCTCACCACGTTCACTTTTTCATATTATGGAGCCCGACCTGCTTTTCCATCTTTCTAATCTTATCATGGGTCTGATATGTTCTAGACCCATTCTAGGCAACAGATAAAGCATAAATCATATTCCTCATAAAGCATGAGGAATATTACTAGTCACAATCATAGGATCTAAAGTATCCCTCAGTTCACCGATTCATGCGTGGTGTTCCTGGAACAAATTAACTTGCAATTTGTTGATTTGACATATAATAAATACTTTTTAATAATAAATAACTTCTTAATAACTACTATGATGTGCTTGAGCTACTCCAATGCATACAGTTAAATACATAAATACATATTATATCGTCATTTATTTTTATTTATTTTTACCTATTTTTAATTGTTTTTCTTCTAGCTAACTGTGAAGCCATCCAGATTACTGTCTGCCTACTCCACATGGGCCCCTTCAAGTAATGTTTTCATTCTATTCACTGCTAAGACTTCTGTTGCATATAAAGATAGATGGCATGAACTTCGGGTTAGAATACAAGAGGCTTGGGATCCTTTAGTTCTCCTGCTCAAAAGTAAAAAAAAAAAAAAAAAAAAAAAAAAAAACGGTGGAATTAGTTATTGGGAAAAGGAATTTGTTTTCCCAAAAGTCTGAAAAGTCCATGTTTTCTGTTTCTAGGAAATGGGTTCCCTTTGGCACCATTATCAGATAGGCCACCCCAGCAGAGGTGGCGACAGCTGTTCCAAGCCCTATATCTTCTCAGGTTAAAATGTAGAGATCAAAGGAAGAGTATTTATTTTTATAGTTTAAATTATTTCCCTTTGTGTCATTTGCTCTAATCAAACTACATAAATGAGTGCGAAACTTATGAAGACAATGAGTCTGGAAGAATTTGATGTCATAATTAGCTGGTTTCTCAGCTTATAACCACAACTACTTCATAACATCTAAAGCCATCTGCAACAAATTGCATAATTTATCAGTTTATTTTCTCTATGAGCATCTAATCTCCCTGTAATCTCTAAACACGAGTTATGTGAGTCTTAACTGAAGTATTATAAATATAGCAAAATAAATTAATACACTGACTTAATCTTCAGGTCAAGTGGTTTTATTAACCTCTAACCAAATGGATAAAGAGTGATTCACAAAAGGGACTAGTAAACTAACTTCATGCATTTTTCTGTTCACTTAGAATAGGTCTAGAATATATAAGACACATAATAAGATCGGAGGGATGGAAAACCAGGTAGTGCCCATGATATAAAAAGTAAACGTGGTGAGATATGACAGTGTGATGTAAGAAGAGGTTCTACGTTCTATGAGGAGTCAGGGACCCTTCATTCTGGTGAGATTTTTATGTATTTAAGTCAGAGTCTATGAGGTCTACAGGGTCTACAGGGTCACACTATGTAGATTGGACTGGTAGTGATCCTCCTGTTTTCAGCCTCCCAAGTGCGGGCATTACAGGTGCACACAACCACACCGAGGCTCAAATCCTAAGAACTTGAACTTGAGCACAAAAGCTTTCTCTAAACTATTTTGACTGAGATATAGTCTTCTTGGCTATTTTTTTTTTTTAATTTTATGAGTTTTCCGAATTAGTTGTATACAAAAGTCCGGTCATATGTTTCACAAATGTGATGTTATGATCATATTAATGAAGTATTTTTTTTTATTTAACATGTGGTAGATGATGTTTTCAATATAATGTTCCACATTGCTCAGGTCTAATTCATAACTAATATAATGGTAGTAGCCACCATCAACATATCTTTTCGCTGTACTTTACATTTTTATCTATCTATCTATCTATCTATCTATCTATCTATCTATCTATCTATCTATCTATCTGGTACAGGTTCTCACTATGAGACTCAGACTTGCAGTGATTCTCCTGTCTCATTCTGCGCAGTGCTGGGATCACAGGTGTGCACCAACATGCCTGGTTTCAGGGACAGGCATTGCATAAAGTACTAGAAATTGAACCTGGGTCCTTGCGCTTACCAGTCAGACCACTGAGCTATCTCCCTAGCCCTGTAATTTGGATTCAAATTGTTCTTTTATAATTTGCTTTTTGCTGTGCTGAATTTTTTTGAAAAGTTACTTTAGGAATAAGTTTTATATAATCATCATAAAAATAAAAGAATTACAATTGCTTGGAAAGCGAAAAAAAATCTCTAACAAAATGCTTACCACAAAAATTATTATGCCCGCATATCTACAAATAAAAGAATGAACACAAAATATTATATATATTTCCTTAAATTATTTAACTTCACTTATTTCAATATGAGAAAAAATTACTTTAAATAAATTTGTGAAAAGTACATAGATGTTTCATACCAGTAACATCATGACAAAATTGCTTAAAGAAAAATGAAAAAATTGAGGATGAAAATTTTTTACATATAAAACTTTAGATATAATCATTAAATTTATTCTTTATTATACTTTCTTTTTTCTTTTTCTTTTTTCTCTGTGTTTAGGACAGGATCTACAGGGTCCCACTATGTAGATCGGACTCAGTGATTCTCCTGTTTTCTGCCTCCCAAGTGCTGGGATTACAAGCATGCACTACCATGCCTACTCTCTAAGTGCAGTCTCAGTGGGGCTAGCATAGTATGCCAGGGATCAAACCTCTGCAGCTGCACTCTGCCTAAGCAGGAGCTTTAGTGCTTTTTATGCTTTTGAGGTTTCATTTCTACCTTCGCAGTTATATTTTCAGCTTACAGAGTGCAGCAAGGCTTTTCTGTATGTGAAGGCATGCTGTTTCCATTAGCATATTCCCTGAGTTTCTAATGGCTCCTGTGCGACTAGTATTAAAATACATTTAATCTGGGCCACAGAGATAGCTCAGTGGAATAAGTGCTTGTCTAGAAAGGGCAAGGTCCTGAATTCAATCCCTGGTACCACCAAAAAAAAAAAAAAAAAAAAAAAAAAAAAAAAAAATATATATATATATATATATATATATATATATATATATATATATATGAAATAAAATAAAATACATTTAATCTCCACAAAGACCTTATAAAGTTCATGGTATTAAAAATTTTCCCAAGATTGCACTACTGAAATCTTTCAGAATGGAGATTATGAAAATTCAGATCTTGACAATTCTTTTCATCCTGTTGTATAATAATGTGTGACAGATTATTTGACTTAGGATGCATGCACAATTCTATTTAATACTAGTGTTGTAGTTATTTCTCTACAACAGCCTCATTTTCCAAAGATTTTAGATTTTAAAATTTATTTTAAATTTATTTTAAAAAGCGTCAAAAAATTGTAGGTGTTGTGATTTTCCCATTTTTAAAATCAAGTCTTTGGAGCTATTCTTCTTGAGACAGGGCATGTTAAAAATTATGGTCAAGCTTTTTATTCTAGGACAAATTGTTTATAAAATTTTCTTGGACCAAATGCTTAGAATGTTAAGCACTGCTTCAGTGTCTTTTGGAACTAAAGGTTGCAATGGAAAAGACTGAAGCCAAGCTCAGCATTTTCCACTGTTTATGTCACTTGCTTTTTCTCTCAGGAGTCTCATCAGGTGTTTTCTAGGCCTTGCACCTTGGAGCCATCAACTAACGACTACTTTATGTTCCTGTATTAATTTTTCCTGAAAGAATAACTGCACCTTTGTTTGCATTGTTTTTTATTCTTAGTTTAAATTTAAGTAAAAAATATATTTTTCAGTTTTAGTTAAACCGTTGTAATCTTTCTTCTGAATCATTAAGTACATCATTTGTAACCATTCATCCTTTTTTTACTCCAATAAAATTTATTCTTTTCTGTGTTTTCTTGGCCCTCACATCCTTTCATTCTTCTTCAGTATGTCTTTGGATGCATGCCAGAGGAAAAATAACAGAGGCTTACATTTCATGAGAACGAACCTTAACACAGACCTAATTGAGTGAGAACATATAACATCAGCTAATTCAAGCCCTCTCTAGCCTTCCTACATCACATAAGGTGGGAGGAGGATTAAGGAATTCTTCTCAAAGCTGTAGCTCAGGAATTCAGGTCTCCTAAAATCTGATATTTAATCCTAAGTGTTCATTGGATGCTTATGCTCTTTCATACCTTACAACCACGCCAACAGGACTTCATTATGAAAATAATAACTACAACTGAGCAAGCTGCAAGAAATGAGACTCTATTTAATAAAAAGATTTAGAAAACCAAGAGACAATGGAAGAAAAATCTCCAAGGGGGAAACAAGCTTCTGTCATCTACAGTGACAGCAAACAGTAAGGGTCCATGGTCCTACCAACTTCACATTAAAGTCTAGATGACTTTCATGCCTGATACCTGGTACATGTTGATGCATACTGGGTACTTGATATATCTTGCCAAAGTTTTTAAAATAAAAATAAAAAGTAAATTTTATGCTGGATAGGAAACAAGAAAAAAATAACTTAGACGAATTAAGAGTCAAATACAATAAATTTGACCATTCTCAGAAAGAGAATAAAAAAAGTTGTGATTAATTTTGAGAATTCTAATAAAAAATTAGCTAAAATAAGTTGATCATAGAAAGAAACTATAGACAGCAAAGACACTGTAATAAGGAAGAGTTTTTTTTTTTTTCATGATTTCCCCAGTAGACTAAACTTAAACGTAAAATAGTCTTGATGAACACATATGAATAGAGTAATCATGAACTCTGAGACAATTACAAAAGGCATATAATATAACTAATTGAAATACAAAAATTATGAGCAAGGTAGAAAGTAAAGAAACATTTAAAGTAATGATATCAGAAATTTTCAATGTATGTAGACACCAAATTACAAGTCCAGGAAACTCTAAAGACCAAGTAGGAAAAAATCACCCAAAACAATGGCTGAGTATATTATGTAAAAATTATTGCAAAAGCTAAAATCAAAGTTTTTAGAAAAAATTAAAGTGGTGAGTTCTTATATTTACCTATTACTACCTTTACTTATTCTTCTCTCTCTCTGTCCCTCTCTCTCTCTCTCTCTCTCTCTCTCTCTCTCTCTCTCTCTCTCTCTCTTCTCTCTCTTTTTCTGCACTGGGAATTGAACCTAGAACCTGAGTCTATGCAGGACAAGCATTTACCACTGAACCACATCCCCAGACAAGGGCTTTATCTTAGAGTAATACATGTGAGAATTACACAGAGTTTATAATTAAAAAACATGCGAGGAAGAAGAAATAAAGTAAATGGACAGGAGATAGCTCAGTAGCACAAGCACCTGCCTGGCAAGTGCAGGGTCCTGAGTTTAATCCCTACTACCAGGAAAGAAAGAAAAAAAGAAAGAAAGAAAGAAAGAAAGAGGAAGGAAGGAAGGGAAAGAAAGAAAAGAAAAAGAAAGAAAGAAAGAAGGAAGGAAGGAAGGAAGGAAGGAAGGAAGGAAGGAAGGAAAGAAGGAAAGAAAGAAAGAAAGAAAGAAAGAAAGAAAGAAAGAAAGAAAGAAAGAACAAAGAGAAGTATGAAAGTGTGGAGTGACCCCCCCATGTATGTAAAGAAAGCATTTTTGATAAAAGAGCAACCAGAACCTCTCACATAAGTGTAAGTTGATGGAATTTGTCACTCTTGTTTCTTTTTCTTTTTTTTAGACACAAAATGTTCTAAGTCCCTTAGAGAGAAGAAGATGTGGTGGCAACTGTGTGGCTCCCACACTGTAGCAGACACACAGAGCCTTCCCTGCAGGCAGTGAGCAGAGTCAGTCCAGCAGCTCTGCACCGGATGGGCACGTTTCATTTCAATGCAGGAAGCCTGTGACAAGTAACTGGGCTTTGAATTGCAGTTTGGGCACTTGGGCTCTAAAGTTACACCCTCACTGATCCTGGTCATAAACTTCATAAACTTTGATGTAAATGAGAGAAGAACACAAAATTAGTAATTAATAAAATAAAATACGTTTAATTTATCTCAATGACTATAGTTTTTTCAAAGTAATGCTAGCAACGTTTTACTAGATGATCATGATAGATATGGATAAATAAAATGAAATGGATGATAGCAATGCTGTAATGGATAGGAAAGACGAATCAGGAATACACTTCACAGAAACTTTATTTAGAAGTGACTAAAACTAGAGACAACCAAAATATCCTTTAGTAGGTAGATGGACAAAAAATTTTATTTCTATTGACGTATTGAAAAATATTTTTTAAAAAGTCTGAGTTAGCAAGTCAAAAAAAAAACTGACAGAAAAAGTGAATGCATACTTTTAAAATTAGTTTACTTTTAAAATAACAAAACAATGGTGTTCCTTTACATTTAGAGAAGCTATGTTTGGAGAATTCTTTTAAAGGACCTTTTCATACTTATGACAGTCCAAAGATTGTAGGTACTTGGATTCAGCAAACTAACCCAATATAGTCCAATAGACCATAGGAGTAGTGGGTTATGAGCACCAATGGCAATTGTCAAAAGTTGTTGACTTGAGCCTTTTACAGCTCAGCATATTAATATGGCTTTACTTTTTATACCATGTGTTTACATTTTTCTGCTGGATGGTTAAGACCAATATTGTTAAAAAAGTAAAAAAAAAAAAATACTATTAAATAAAAGAAACCAAAAGTAAATACAGTATATTTTTATTCTTAATGTGATAAAGACAGTAAGGCCAGGGAGACAACTTGATGGTCAAAGAACCTCCCTGGCAAGCACAATGACCTGGGTTTGATCTCCTGTACCATATACCATGCCAGCCCAAGAAACCTGGTGTCGCGGCACATGTCTGTAATTCCAGAGCTGGGGAGGATGAGACAGGAAGATTGCTATGAGTCTGAGTGCATAGTGAGAACCTGTACCAAATAAAGAAAAAATAGAAGATATAAGGCAACAAAATTTGACAGTTAACAGGGCTTTGGGAGAGGTGGAGCAGTATGCTTAAAATGCAGAGGAAATTTTTAGAACAATAAAACTTGTGTGTGGTTCTCTTATGATAGATACATGACTGCATGCATTTGGCAAAATCCATAGAACTGTACAAAAATAGCAAACTTCAGAAATAACTCTCAGCTGTATTTAATAGTAATGTAATATTAGTGTTTCATTAATTACAGCAAGTATCTCGTACTAATATATTAGTGATATATGGCATGTGTGTCTAAGAAGCAATAGGGTATTCTGGGTGTCTCAGCACCACGCCCTCAATCTTTCTATAAATCTAAAACTGTTTGACAAATATTTTTGTATTGTTGTTTCATATCAATAGATTAATATATTCACTTACAAATTTGACTTATTTTAAAAAACTTTTCCTATTATGTCACAGACAATGACAGTACTTATGGCACACACCCTTATGGAATTTTTATGGTATGATGAAAATGTAGACTACATAGAGAAATAACCCTGTGTTGAGATTATATCGTGTCTGAAAATGAAATGATTATTATTAAACACTGTCACCCCTGTCACTAGTCCTAGTTATAGATGGGTCCCTACAGTAACCTATAAGGATAACTACACACTGTGTAACTTACAGGGAGACTCTACTTTCTTCTACTTTAGCAAATAATATTTTGCTAAAGAAAACATTTCAAATCAAAAGAAGCTTTTACAGCAGCAGGCAAGTGTATCACAGAGCACATGTATGGTGTTCTTGTTACAGGCGTCCTCTGATTTCTAACTTTTACTGGATATGCATGCGTATAAATGTCAACAGTCTTAGCACTTCTAGATTCCATAAATAGGCAGTTTGTTGGCCCCACTGCAATTCATATCCAATCTTCTCTTGGCTGAAGTTTCTTTATGTTGTCTACCTTGGCTAAATCGCATGTTCTGAATTAAATAAGTTCATTCATGCACTTATTTACAAAGCTGCGTTGTTTAGCTTAGCTTTTATAGCTGCTGTGGTGAATGAGCTTTTTGCTTTACATTTTATTTGGATCCCCAATACCATCTAAACTTTTCTGTTTCAACTATTAATTTTATTAGGTTGTGTGTACCTGTAATAGCATTCAGTTCAATTTTTACATACTATCCATATGTTTTTTTCTCTCCTTATTTTATGTTTGTTCAGTAGGGGAATTTTCCAAGTTAAGCTAAAAAAAACAAAAATACATTTGGCTTCAGTGTTAATGAGAGTAATGTACAAGGAAAATAAATATATTTTAGGACTATAATTAAAAGAGGGCTATTAGCATATTTATTAGCATTTAATAATATAAGCAGATGCTTATTACTTTGATTAAAATAGTTACTAAACCTAAAGACTCAATTCTGTTTTATCTTTTTTTCTTATAATTTTTTTCAAAAGGTATCTTTATTTTAATTGTATGTATTTGGTACAGGATCTTGCTATGCAGCTCAGACTTGTAGTGATCCTCCTGTTTCAGCCTCCCGAGTCTTGGGATTACAGGTTTGCGCCACCACTCCCAGTTTTGGTGACTGGCTCAGCCATGCCGGCATGGCATATGATAGCGTGGATCCAACCAGGTTCCTTTGGCTTGCCAAGCAGGTACCTAAACTGCTGAGCTATCTCCCCCGCCCATCAAAGAGCACTTCTCTTTTCTATGAAAACGTTAAATATGTAACAGCAGAATTTGTAAAATTGCAAAGTAGTGTAAAATTACATCTATCTATCTATCTATCTATCTATCTATCTATCTATCTATCATACATGGAATTTTAGATTTCTCCAAATAGACTCTAGTCTGAGATTTCTTAAATTTTTTACAGTGCATCTTTTTTCACTTTTAGTTTTTATAAGATTCTCTACTGAAATCTTTATTTCCAACAACAACGACCTTCCTGGTGCCTAGACTTACATAGAATGTGATTATAATGTGATTATAAGCATATGTGAGGGCCTCTGTTGGCTGCCTTATTGGCTGGCCATGCACCTAATTTTCTATATGTATTCACACTACTTTTTCCCTTCCTCTGACACGATAAGCTCTTTTCCATTGCAGATCCTTTATGTATGTTGTCTATTCAGTGAGTGCCTTTGTTCTTTGCAAAGAAATACTAATAGCAATAATTTTTTAAAAATGCATTTAGAGCAGCACCTACAGCATCTCACTGCACAGGTCAGACTCACAGTGCTCCTCCTGCTTTAAGCCTCCCACGCTCTGGGATTACAGACATGCACCATCATGCCTAGTCTCAGTTGCCATTTCAGGGTGCTCCGGGAGCAGGGCTAACATGGCATGGGAATCGAACCCTAGCTCCTTGTGCTCCCCTAAACAGACACTTTAGTCCACAGAGCTATCTGGTCGGCTTTACAGTAATCATTTGTGTATCAGAGATTTCAAAGGTCTTCCAAGTTAAAATATATTCATAACTATTATCTTTTATAGCATATTCCTTTAATTTTCTATACCTTTTATTGAATATTTTACATTTATTTATTACCTATTATAATTTCACAATATTGGAATACTATAGGGACAAGAATCTTATTTTGTTCTCCTCATTTTGTTTTGTTTTGTTTTAAGAATTTTATTTTTTTTCCTTGTTTCAGAACTTTTGTTTGTTTATTCATTTATTTTTATGACCTGCTCAGCCTGCTCTGAGGGTAGGGCTGGCGCAGCATGTGGTGCCTGGGATCAAGCCGCGGTCCATGAAGCCATCTAAGCTTTCCTAAGCAGGCGCTTGAGACCACTGAGCCACCCTGCTGAGCCATCCTCATTTTATATAACCCTATATAGTTATGTTTCCAGGACAAGGTACAATCCAGTCAGTATTGATTGAATGCAGAATTTATATTTTAATATTTATATTATGCAGAGTAGAATTAATACAGAAAAGTGTGAGACCCCAGTGAAATGAACACGAACCACTACCAGCCCTGTGTGCCCACATGGCCCTGGTGTCTGGGGGTGGAAACAGCACAGGGTTCATGTGGGTCTTCAGCACGTGCCACTTCAGCCCCTGGCCTGGTACCACTTCCGCAACCTTTGGTGGTAGGAACCATGATTCTAGCCCCTGAGTGGGTGACAACCTTAAGTTTCTCTATTACATCTCCTATTCATAATTTCATATGAACACATTCTTCGTTCATAGTTTAGTGCTGCTATGGCAGGTCCTCATTATTATTAAGGAATTCAAACTGAAAAAAAAAAATAACAACAGGGTAAGGGTCAGAGCTGGAGACACTGGCAGAAGGCGGCACGGATGATAGGACACCCACTCTTCCCTCCATAGACGTGCATTTACATCTCATTCTACATAGCTGCCTTAGTTACTCTTCGCTCATTGCTGGGACAAATACCCGACACTCAAAATGAAGGAAGGAAAGGTTTATTTGGCTCACAATTACTGGAGGTTTCAGTCCATATTCAGCTGGCTTCAAGGCAGACTGGCACATGGCAGAGGGCAACCTTGCATGGCGGCTGCTAAAAGCAAAAGAGCAGCTACCTTCTCTTCCCCCTTACACTGAAATGCAAATCACCTGCCTCAGGGCAGATGCATCAGCCATTTCCACAATAATCAATTACATATTCCAGAAGCTGCCCAATGACTGCATGAGGCTTTGAGGGGACACCTAGACACAAACCATAACAAGAATAAATACTTACACACATGCTTGCACAAGCATGCACACAAGAAAGCTTGGCGGGGAACACACCCGCAGTTATCATTGCATTTATCTTTAAAACATTTGCCTTGTTTTTCTCCAATTTTTAATGGTGCCGTGTGGCATCCACCAGTGCTAGACATGAGTACATTCTCTATTGATGATGCCAACTGAAAAAGCCAAAATTCTTTAAATCAGTTCTTATCGCAGTTTATTATAGTATTTATTTTAGCATTAAAGTGAAAGTTTAGCAGATATTAATCATTTTGGCAGTATTATTAGTCACTGTGTCAAAACAAATGGTGTATTTTATACTTCTATTTGAATTATTTGTAAATGTATTTTCAATTACTATGAAGAATTACGAAGTTCAGTAAAAAAGTAGCATAAAATAAAAATAGCATAATTTTAATTTCAAGTGCATGACAAACATATGTAATTCTTATATAATATTGGAGATGTATTCATCCTAAAGATGCACCACGCTGTTTATGAAATTCAAATTAACAGAACATTTTGTATTTTACTGTTGATTCTATTTAGCTCAGAACTTGAACAGAAAGAAATGTGATCTGCACTGACCTGCGACAAATCAAGATCACTCATAAACTCTCTAGAACAGCAGGAAATTTAAAAGATTCACCTAGGAAATGTACAATAGTTAAAAACATCCCAGAGTATATTTCCATGAGATTTCAGGGGCCATAGGTGAACCTACCCTAATCAAGCAGAACTTGGGAGCAACCAGGATAAAGCCTTGGGAGATGGCAGTAGGCCGGGGGACACTTAAGAACACTTTGAAAATTAAGGTGACATCAGGGAAGAGCCCTGAAATCCTAAAGGCCTGTGTATGACCAAGGTATAGAAGACTTTACGATTTCTGAAATCTGTGCATGAAGATTTTTCTTTGGCTCATCATAATCTGCATTAGTGAATAAGTACCATGAGAAGATGTTTCAGGTTGGTTTAATTGAATCTATGTTAAGTAAATTTATGGCAAACACCCTGCCTTATGAGTTAGCTATACATAATACAGCTCAGATTAGGTGTGAATAACCCCTACTGTATCAGCCAAGGGTTCTAAAGAAACAGAAGCAATGATATGTGTGTGTGTGTGTGTGTGTGTGTGTGTGTAGCCTTATAGATACTTATTTTACTTTATAGGTAAATATTGAACTCTGGGCCACTTGATTTCAAAGTATAGGTACTTTCCCCTGTCTTTGGAATGAATCTTGAGGTTTTTTGTTCTTTGTTTTTTTTCGTTTTTGGCTTTTTTGAGACAGGGTCTCGCTATGTGGTTCAGGCTGGCCTTGAGCTCACTTTTGTGCCCAGGCTGGTCTCGAACTCACACCGATCCTCCTGCCTCAGCCTCCCGAGTGCTGGGATTACAGGCTTGCGCCACCATGCCCAGCTTGAATCTTGAGTTTTACATGTCAATTTGACTGGATGCTGGTGGAGTGTGATATGTGCACACATACATTTACCACATTAAAATTTACTTTATATCTCTCCGAATCTGTAGCTCACTCAACCAATTTGAAGTTTATTGTATGTAGAGAAAATTTATTTTTGAAACACTTTAAAAAATATTTTATTTATTATTTAGTTGGTACAGGGTCTCGCTACATAGCTCAGACTCACAGTGAATCTCCTATCTAAGCCTCCTCAGAACTGGAAATTATAGGTGTGCACCAGCAGGGTTCCCATGGTGCACCTGGTGTTTTGGGGCCCACATGGCATGCAGTAGTGGGGAGTGAACTCAGGTCCCTCGGTTTGCCAGGCAGTAACTTAGACTCCTGGGCTATCTTTCCAGCCAAAAAATTTATTTATTTATTTATTTGTTTATTTATGTATTTATTTATTTGAGCAGAATGCATTTAGTGGGGTAAAGAAGGTGTCAATCCAAGAGAGTGACAGAGGGGGGCCCAAGCGTGTTGTCCCTGGGAAGCTGCCACTTTCACGGACTTTTACAGAGTAGATCCTTGTGGTGAGGTAGGTCTAAGGTGGTGGAGAAAGTAGGATCTCGCTTAGGTGGGGACGAGGTGGGACAAAACTATGGTCAACCAAGGAGATTACAAGCACCATTGCTCAGGTAAAATTAATTAAATCCAGTAGCAAATAAGGAAGTGAATCGCATAGCAGGTGGACATGAATACCAAACAAGGTCTCTTCCTATTGGGGTTGGGTTAATGATTCTTTTGGGGCTCTCTCAAGGCAATTGATACCTATTTAAAATATCAACCTCTAATGCCCATCCCTAGGGAAGTATGTAGCTGTATTTGTTTCCTCTTTTGTCTCCCATGCATGTTTAATCATTTCTTTGACTTTGTCTCCTCCAGATTTAAAGTATTCCATGTAGGCAAGATAAAAAAAACATCTGGTGTCTATTGAGGAACTTTAGAAAGATCTACTGGAGAGTATGTCTGACTGCCGGTTCACAACTATGACCTCTTTCAGTCTGAAGAAGCCAGAGCGGTCATCGCCCATGGTTCTCATGGTTCAGGTTACTGCTGTAGAGAGGAGGACATTGTGGTAAGCTGAATTATATAGAAATATTCTAGGCAGACAGACAGGGCCAGGGCCTCAAGGAGACAATATGGAAAACAAGCTGACTTTGCAACTTGGAAGAGACAGACACTCCCATATGGGCCAGACTTCAAGAGAGAAACTTTACTTTTAAATAGATGAAAATGTAGGGTTTAAGCAGATATTTTCCTGAATTACTATAGTAAATATTGATTAATTACTATGTCAGGAGTTGGTCTGTGAGTGCAGAAGTGTTTTAAGCAGTCAAAACTTTGAATGCATTTTCAAGGTTGAGTAACAGACAAAAAAATAAATAAATTCTAGTTATACAGACTATGGAGAAAATAAAACAAGTGAAGGGAAAAGTTACTGGGCTCTTAGTTCATAATTTTTGTAGCAAGTCTTGATCTCGTCTGGAGGCAGCAAGGGTGATAACACACAGAAACACGATGATAGTGCTTTAGAAATAGCTGAGCAAAAGTACAGAGGCATAAGCTAGAAACCCTGGCACAAAGCGAAAGAAAATGCTGTCCAAAGAGCACAGGGCAACAGTGGAGCCAAGGAAAACACCTGTGGTTTCAGGGCTCAACAGAAAAGCTATCAACACTAAGTCGTAAGCAGGTGGCATAGACCAAAAATTCAAAAGTGTTCCTTTATTTTTTATAAAATTAGCAACAGGGTTCTTAGACAGGTCAAGGGAGCTTTCTTTTTTCTTTCTGTTTCTTTCTTTTTTTTTTTTTTTTTTTTAACTTTATTTACTTACTTATGTTATGGCTGGCTCAGCCCACCCTGAGAGTGGGGCTGGCACAGCATGTGGTGCCAGGATTGAACTGCAGTCCCTGTAGTTATTCAAGCTTTCCTAAGAAGGTACTGTAGATTGCTGAACTGTCTCATCAGCCCCCGTGGAGCTTTCTTGAGTCTGGCTTGGTGTTGAAGAAAAACTTTTGAGAAGAATGAAAGGAAAATCACAAAAACAATCACACTGCATAGAGAGCCTCTTCACATCATTGTCAGGAGTTTTCTTAATTTTGACCTCATATTTTCGCTATGTATAAACTAAAGCAGCTCTTCCACATACCAACGAAAACAGTTCTTGCTAGTCTGGAACATAGTACTGGTCATGGTTTGGAAATTATTTCCCAAGAACATGTATTACCATAATGGAGCTGTCTATCATATAACCTCTTAATTGTCTAAAATAATTTTTGTGCACATATTCTAATTATCAGGACAATCCCTCAGAAGTATAACAAAGAGGTGCATAGCAGCTAAAAAAGATGGTAGATTAAACTAGAAATCTAAAATATTCATAAATAAGGAAAGGAAGGAAAATGCCATAGAGCATTAAAAATAGCACCGGGAGAAAGCCAGCAGTAAAGTAAGTGAACTTTATTTATTTATTTATTTATTTATTTATTTATTTATTTATTTGTGGGACCGGGATTCAAACTCATGACCTTGCACTTGCCAGGCAGGCACTTGTGCCACGGAGCTATCTCCCCAGCCCCAAGTAAGTGAACTTTAAACACATGAAATGTTTGTAAACTAAGACTAAAAACAAAAAGCAAAGGCAACAGTTATGCAAATAATATACTTTAGAAAAAGAGAGACAATCATACCAATCAAAGTAATGGCCTGTTGGACTGGCCTGATAGCTCAGCAGACTAAAGCGCCTGCTCAGGCAGAGCGCATTGGCCAGGGCTCAATCCTGGCAAGCCGTCCCAGCCCCAGCAGAGGGGTCGCTGAAATGGCGACTGAGACAGGGTGTGGTGGCATGCACCTGTGATCTTAGCACTTTGGGAGGCTGAAAACAGGAGGATCACCACAAATTTGATCCACATAATGAGATCCTGAACACCCTATAGATCCTGTCCTAAATATAGAAACAAAGAAACAAATAAACAACAAGAACAAAAAAGACAAAGGAATGGCCTGTTGATGTAGTCACAATCAGGATAATTCTCAAATTACTTTTGGCTAAAAAGGATACCTATGCTATGACTGCATTAATATTAAGTTCTAAAACAGGAAAATTAATGTTTGTGCTTCTATCCAAAAGTACCTGTGAGTAATTTATAAACCATAGGAATGTATTTGTCATAATTCTGGAGAATTATGGAAAATTCAAGATCAAAAAGCCCAGATAGTGCCTACAAAGCGGACCAAGGCTGGTTTCTCAACCTTCTTCCTAGGCTGGGGACCTGGATGGAACATAAAGATGAGAATGGGAGGCCATTCTTGGGCTAGGATATGACCACAAGAAAGAAATTTTAATTTGTCAGTACAGAAGCAGAGTGTGCATGTTGGGGTAGCACGGTTCCTTTCAGTAGCTGGAATTAGCACAGGACACCCTGGTAATGAGGTGTAAAAGATGGTTTCTGTTGTGTCAGAGAACCAGTCACCAAATAAGTGTTACTGAATTTAAAAAGGGGGAAGGAGAAACGAAGAGAAAAAATTCTGCACAGAAAAATTGTCGTGCACTTTGACTTAGAAGTACAAGGTAGCTCAAACGAGCCAAGCGTACAGGGTGCGTCTTGAATGCTACACAATTTGAGAGACAGATAGTATTTGTTGGAGTAAATCTCTATGTTTACATGAGTTGGAATTGAAATTTATTCTTAATTCTCAAAAATATGTGTTCACAGAACCCTAAACACAAATGTGAATATAAATGAATATTCGCATTAACATTTTTGAACAGGGTTTTTCAAATTCAACAAGTAGGGAAGAGATTTATAAAATCAAGTGAAACTCAAGATCACAATTAAGATGGACATGTTCATCATGGCTGTTGCCACTGAAAAGGTCAACACAGTAGTGTTTGTCTACTGATTTAGACCCACCTGGCATATACAGCAGTCGCTATTCAGCTTTCACTGGTGAAAGGGAAAGGTACATAAAGCTTAGGTGAAAACTTTTCAAATCTTATGCCTAAGAAACCAAGGGCAGAAGTGGCACCACTGCTATTTTCAAAGACTTGTATTAAACATGACAAAGGCAAAATACCATGGGGAGCATTGCACTGCAGTGACAGTGTAATATTTCTTTTGTTATTTCTTTTTTTTTTTTTTTTTTCTGATCAAGTCTCGTTTATTGAAGAAGTGAATGGGGTTTAAGTAAAGGTAGCAGGGGAAACTGGAATCTGAGTAAGTGGTTACCTTGCTACCAGGGGAGGTCTTAAGACCCAAGGAGTGCTCTTGTTTCAGCATTACAATAGAGAGGCTCTCACAAGGCTGCTCCCCACAGGTCCTCCTTTTCTTTAAAGTTTTGGCAGCAGCATAGAGTATGGCAATCTCCTGTGGGGACGGTGCCTGTCTTAGGTCAGGGTGTTTTTCACATGAGGCTAACTCAGACCTTACCCGTCGTGGGAAGACCGGGCAGCAAGAGGCCCTGTTCCTGTATTAGGCGGCGGTTAGCGCTCCGTGCATACCCTTGTAGCCCGTCTCTGGCTAAGCTGTCCATCTCGCCAGGAATACAGGATTTTAGGCTGCATTATCATTTGTCAGCCGCGAAGAGATTTTCTCTTCACATACCTGTTGGTCAGCCATCTCCAGTCTATGATAATGGACCTGAATAGGTTGCTGAGTGCCCATTAGTGTCCAGATTTAAAAATTAAGGATGAATAAGGAATAAAATAAAATGTTTTTAGGTGACCCCCTTGTAGGGTACCATTCCCTCTGTTTTTTTTTTTTTTTTTTTTTTTTTTTTTTTTTTTTTGTCTTTTTGAGACAGGGTCTCGCTATGCAGTTAAGGCTGGCCTTGAGCTCACTTTCGTAGCCCAGGCTGGTCTCAAACTCACACCGATCCTCCTGCCTCAGCCTCCGGAGGGCTGGGATTACAGGCGTGCGCCACCACGCCCGGCTCCCTCTGTTTTAATTAATGAGCATTTTACAGCTTAACATATTTGTATGGCATTACTTTTATACCTAATGGTTATATGTTTTTGCTGGATGGTTAAGACTAATTTAAAATAAGACCTGTATAAATATAACTTTTGCTATTTGACAAGTTCAGCCAAATGTCAGGATTTATCCTGCAACCATGTATTAGACATAAAATGGAAATGCTATTTTTTTAACAACCATAGACATTTTAGCATTTCAATCCCTATAGAATGTTAACAAAAACAATTACACAATTTTACACAAAAACTTAGAAATCAAATCATATACAACATTGTAACAGGCCATTCTTACGACATTTTGTGACATGTTTTAGATATTCTTGTTTTGTTTTGGCATAATACTTTGTAAAAGGCAGCTTTGAATTTGAGAAAATTTTGTCCCAATACACATTTTTGTCCCAATAAACAATCTGTTTTACATTTTGAAAGACCTATATATCTGGAATCATAAATATATCATGAGATTAATAGCAGTAAATTATCATACTCTATGAAGACCTTTGTTTTTTAATCTTTTTGTACCAAAATAATCTTTGAACAGAAAACTTTATTGTGATATTTTGAAAAACTTTTATCTTTTAACTAATGACCTATGTACTGAGGGTGTCTCCTATGAGACTATTGAGGTTGTTGGGAGCTCCTCATTAATGAATAAAAAGGTTGGCCACACCTCTCATTCATTAACTGGACTCTCTAATAAATTTTTTCTTTTCTTTCTTTTTTTTTTTTTTTAAATTTACTCAAAGGAATTTTTATTAAATTAGCTTAAACCTTATGATATGTCATATATAAATCAACTTTAATATCACTTTGACTATCTGGCAATTTAGGAAAAAGCATGCTTTTAAGTCTATATCTCAAATTGTACTTAAAACAAATCATCAAAAAAGAAAACCAAAAATAAATAAATAAAAAGGAACAGCTGTTCATTGAAAGACACACAAACATAAGCACACAGACATATAAAGATCTTTATAAAATTAAGAGTGCACTCAATTTTTTGGCCAAATTTATAAGTAGACTAGTCAGATTTTGTTACTTGTTAATTATTAGAGATCTCTTAATTGAAAAATTTGGAAGAAATAAAATCCTTTTTATAATCAACATGTATATTTTATAACTTTGTTTTCTCTGTAATCTAATTAGACCTTAGATTTGTTTGGTCAGTTCCTTGAAGAGGCCTCAGGCTGGATCAAGCTTCATTGCAGTTAACATCTTTAAATCTGGCTTCATGGTGCCGTCTGACAGTACACGCTGGTACTCAAATAGGTTGTTTAGTATTTACTGAAAAAACACAAGCATACCCTTTGCCCCGAGTTAGTAGTGGACTGAGTTCCTTTAATAGTCTGGTGTGGAATTCTCTCTTAAGGACCTTTTTTAGATCTTTCTTTTTTTTTCTTACCTGGTTTGTCTTTAGGTTGCTGTAAAAGTTTAAAAATTTAATAGTATATACTGACAAGTGAAGTTGGCCGGATTGATTCTCCTTTTGCTTTAACAGAACTTTGATGGTATGGTGAGATTTTTAGGAAGTCATACATTTTTTTTTAATTTTTAACTTATTTGAAGGATAATGACAGTCAATAGTACCAGAGAAATTAGTCCAAAATCAAGATAGAGCCAATTAATATTACCGAATAAAGTCTGAAAGTCATCAATAGTTGATTTGAACAGTTTGAAGCACAAAATATCTTTGTTACATAAATTGACTCAAATATGTAAAAGTTATCATAGCTTAAACCCTGTTGAAGGCCACCGCTAGGTGTAGAGATATGTAATTAGGGTCTTACAAGACAAAGAGCAATAAAACAAAGCCCAGGGACAGCAGTGGCTTGGGAATCCTAAAAAGCTGAGATTCAAGGAGAAAGACAACAGCTTACCCTAAAGGCTTTCCATTAGCAGTCTCTTCCCTTGCTTGAAACCTTTATAATTAGCATTTGTGTTAACCTAACATTAGGCAAATGGAGGTCAGAGATTGTGGCATTTCTTTACCAAAGCGATTCTGCACCTGAATGCATTCCTTGACCCCAAGCAGAAGTGGGTCGGGGCTAACTTCCAGAGACACAAGTCTCAGCAAGACCTCTGAGCTAAATTCATCAGGTCTTCTTGTTTCTTTTGGCAGGGATACAGAACATTACAACAACTAGGCCTTTATTAGTTAAATGAAATGTCAAAATCAAGCAACTGTTTAAACCTTTAGGTGTTATTTTATATTTGTTTATAAAATATCAAAACCTTATCTTATTTTTACTTTTGAGACAGGGTTTCCATATGCAGTTCAGGCTGGCCTTGAGCTCACTTCTGTAGCCTGAGGCTGGTCTCAAACTCACATTGATCCTCCTGCCTCAGCTTCCCGAGTAGCTGGGACTACTGGTGCGCGCCACCGCACCGGGCCAAAGTCCCTATTTAAATGATATTTTTAATTTAGGACAGTTTTAAGCAACCACACTTAACTAAGAATTAGAAGAATTTTAAGTAAACAATAGTTTGGTTGGATAAAATTATAACTTATATATATATATATATATATATATATATATATATATATATATATATATATTATATAAACAGCATTGATTACACCAAACAAAACCCGATGCCCATTT
The DNA here is from genome assembly GCA_004027025.1 of Myocastor coypus. Lineage (NCBI taxonomy): Eukaryota > Metazoa > Chordata > Mammalia > Rodentia > Myocastoridae > Myocastor > Myocastor coypus. The sequence continues at coordinate 89 of PVJA010002979.1, read as the reverse complement.
AGCATTAGGGCCTTTTTTGGTTGACTTTACTTTAAAGGTGTGGCTAACAGCAGCTTAATGGTCTTAGCATCTATAAAGGATTTTCTTGA